>JARKHS020014808.1:0-66811 GCA_030143305.2 Amblyomma americanum | reverse complement strand
TAGATCTCTCCATTGTTTTTCGTAACTATTGTTAATAACTAAGTCGGCACTGTCTTGTAGAGGTTGTCTGGGCCATGTCAAGCTGTGATTCAAAGCGTTTAGCCCAGATATCCTTCCAAACTTCTGGTAAAATAAAATGAATTGAATTGAATTGAATTGAACAGGTAGCCAAAAAACTGTCCTCTGCTGTAGAGCCTCGTTTCAGACCCGGCACCTCTTTCTGAACCCTATTAGGCTGTAATTTTATCACACGTTATTTTGCTTGCATCTTAAGTACTGCACAGTTGTGTGGGGGAGGACTACTAAGAAAAAAGTAAGCACACTTCTGCGTCTGAAAAAAAGCCATTCGTTGCGTAAACAATGTACCACATTTACATCATTCAACACAGCTAATTATTCGGCATCTAATTAACAATATAATGTCCCTTTATAGTTACCGTTTTCTTTATCACTTGCGCTTTGCTAATAAAAACTATAAGCGATTCTTAGTAACCCTATCAAGCGCAACACTGCGTTCGGATATTTCTAAATCACGTGCCTCTGCAAAATGAATGATGCAACACCACCGAAAAAATTACCTTTCGCAGTACTTATCCTATACAGTGTCAATTATATTAGTCAAATAAGGTGAATTTTTTCCATCTTAGTCATCGGAAAATAACACGTAAAGTTTAGAGCTAAGTGTTTCTTGAGTCACCTTTGTTGCTGTTTTATAGTGCAATGGTACCGCGTGTAATGAACGTGAAAATATTAATTTAGTGTCATTCATGTGTCTAATTATGAATTTTGCTATGATATTGTATGTATAAAAACGGTATTTCTCGCATAATGTATCCAGGCAGTTATTACGTTTGGCTAATCTCTAATTTTTGTAAACATGCGATAAAAAGTACTACATCTTCCTATTAGCCACAGATGCTTGTTAGAAATTCCAGCATTGCTGTCACTGTGGCCTGCCGCTGGCTCCCTGACCTCGTCAAGCTGTCCTCACAGGTTTTTGTCAGGGAGTCGGTTAATATTGTGAAATGTTGAAAACAAAGATGAACTCAACTGAAGTAGATGTTTGATCGCTGTGGAACTGTATGGGTGCCAATCATGCCTATATAGCTAGGTGTGAAGAAAGACTTTCTTTCGTCAATACGCTCTTCGGAAGTCTGAATCAGACATTTGTAGATGGCACATAGGTTATGATTTTCCCGCGGTGGCCGTTCACCTGTATTTAGTGTCTCCTGCTCAGTACTCACCTCCGGATGTTCTCGCAGAATGTCTTGGAATGTACAGCGCAATAAAGAAAAATTAGCTGCGGTTTAACTGCTGCTGAAGCTGGTTAAAGAGCGAAAGCTGTGGTGTATCGGGCAAGTTGACGTGGCTTGGCGTCTGTAACGTTGAGTGCGTTCCGCACACTGGATAGACAGCGGGCCCACCCTGCCACCCTGGCGGGTGGCAGGTGAAGTGATGGTTGATCTCGAGAGGTTGGTCACCGAATGAACGCTGCGGACTATATATTTCCCCCAGACTGGCGTCACAGCGACAGTTTCCGTCGCGCGACTATCCTAGCGCCCCCTACAGGCGAATCGAAAGGTCAAAGGTAAAGTGGTGTGACATCATTGGAGCACATATGGTAAGGCCTATAGCCCCATCTGACCTCTGGCACACTAGAAGGTCAACCGCCAACGCAAGGCGAAATCGGCTTTACCTAGCGTAGTGAAGCTTTCGCATCAAAAGCAAAAGCCTAAGAGAAAATGTGAGATCTTGACATGCGTTTGTCCTCTGTCTTTAGCATTGTTTCATTGCAGGATGTGATACCCCAACTCGTACAGACTTCCACCTTACTCGCATGAAACAGCCGAGACTATGCTGAGGTCACGTCCATGACCGCTTGTAAGGCGGAGCTTCGCTGACGCTCGAGGACAGAGTGTTACCACTGAGTAAGATGCACAGCCTTGACCAGACATCTTTATATTCTTCATACTTCAAGGTTTCCGCTGAGATGATCCATTATATCTGTGTGGTCACAATTATGTCCCTTGCTCTCTTCCAGTCAATCACATTAGACGAAGAAACATCGGAGACACTGAGCGTGAACACACGTTTGCCCTAATTCTTCTTACTGATGTACATCATGTGGCTGGTCGCGTAAGAAATAGATGCGACATCTCTACTGATGCATGCTGGGAGCTTGATTTGATGCCCGCACATGGAGGAGGAAAGGTGTTCTTATCGAGATAGTGTTGCAGCGTCCGACAGGTTTCCTTCACAAATAACCTGCGTAAGAAATCTGACTGTGAAAATATAGTGAAGGTAACCTGAAGCTTGTATGTATAAGGCACTTGCTTTCCAGTGCAAAAATTTCAGCGTTTCTGCCTTGCTCACGAAGAGGGCCAACTGGCTCGAAAGCAGGCCCTGTGAATACCTCTCGCGTCATTCCACGTTTGAAGTAAAGCAATCATTTTAGCCTTCATACTTCGCAAGCGAAGCCGTGAACGATGCCATAAATAATTCATCATACAGCTGCCGCCATCGCTTGATCGCAAATCGCGTGTTTTTGCTGTGACCACCGTTTTTCGCCTTTGTGGGACCGCTTTGCTGCTTTTCGAACTTTTCAAGTGGTGACCAAATGCAGCGCGTGTAACACTAAAACTACCGAGTTGAGCTGTAGAAAACGTATATGGACGACTTGATTCGCAACTTAACATCATTGCAGCATTCAGCATGCAGCGTTTGCGACGAGTACATACAAGCTTCCGAAGTTTCATTGGAAGGTAGGATATAGCACACGTTCGTCGAACGTCGTGGCACAAAGTTACGAAAAAAAAAGTAAAGAAGAGATATTGAAGACACAAACACAAAGCACGAGAAAGAGCGGCGGCAAAGGTGACCTCAACAAGACCTCGCATGCCTGTGAAAACTATGCGCGGCAGAGGTCTACACTATGGTGAGCAGCAATAGCGTGCAGAGTTGTGGCAACTCCGGCCCAATGTCTGCAGCGATCAAGTAACAGTACAAAATACGTCCCCATTTTTACGCTGGGCTCCTCCAACGTGGTGCTAAAGGCCCTGGTGCATGCAACGAGGAAGAAAAAAAAACGCTATGCAATACGTGTGTGCCTAAGCCCTATGCAACTGATCGAAGCTGACGGCGCCTAAGGCTTTGAGAACGCTGCACCGTTTTGTGTGAAAGATTCCAGCGCATTTTTCTCATCTCGTTCAAGCGCGAACGGACGGAGGGAGGAGTTTTTATTTTGGAACTCAGTTCGCATTTTTGTCTGTCTCTTCGCTCTGTGCGAAAACAACCAACCTTCGCCTCAAGCTAGCAGCGTTTGCCTTGGCCTGCTTTCTTCCCCCAGGCGCCGCCGGTGTTTCCACATAACGGCGTCATTTGTCGCTCACCTCTTTCTTCTCTCTCTTCTACATTCTTTCCTTTTCATCTGCGGGAGGAGAGGCATGCGGTGCGCATTCGTTTGTGTAGTGATTGCTTCGTCAGTGGAACGCGCGTGAAGAACAGGCGAACGCGTCCTTGTAGCCGGCACGGACCGAGAAAAAAAGAAAGAAGTATACGCTCCGAAACAAAGGGCTGCCGCAACCTTTTGTGACGTGCGCTTTTTCCTCGCGCGCACGCACAAACACATTCTCACACACACGAGACCCAAACAGATTTGTGGCTCCTGCTTTGCCCTCCGAACTGCACCCTTTTTTTCTTCGCCTGACGCTTAAATGTATGTGTGCCTACATATGCACGCTCATTTCTCCGCTCCTGCTTTAAAAAACATCTCTTCGACGGCGTATAGTGGCGGCACGTGCTTCGCGCGCAGCGCAGCACTTACTTCTTTCACGGTCCTTTCCTTCGTTCCTTCGCTGCCGCTCAGGGGAATCACATTTGCGTGCGCAGACGCTCTGTGTGCGCATAAATGGGCAATACGTTCGGTGCGCCAACGGCTGGCGTCGCCTTACGCCTCTTTTTCTCTGTGCCGCGCTCACGGCCAACACCTTTCCAGTCACCTTTTTTTCTTTATTTCCCTTCACGGCCTTCCGGATGTGCACTTTTTTTTTGAAAGCCTCCCAGAAAATGCTTGGGCACGAATGTGAGCTAGTGACGTTTTCTTCTCGCGAAGCCGTGCCGTCTGCGTGTGTATTTTTCTATATGTATACGTTAAAGAAGGGAGCGAATAGGGAAGTGGTTTTTCCTCTTTTGCGAGGCAGTCGTTTGGCGAGGTCTTATTTCGGGTCGTTCTGCCAGGTGTTCCCGCCAGGCGTCCGCCATCTCTAGGCGTTTATTTCTCCTCTTTCTCACTTCCTTGCTTTCGCAATATATCCGCGGCGACTCGCTCCTTTTTTTCCCCTCTCTATGCTCTTTGTTTAAGCCCAGCTTAAGTACTCGCAAGTCGTTAGGAGAACGTGTGCAAAGAATTTCCGTGCTACGGAGAGAGGAAGGCGGTACGTCATAAATTGCGTACAAAACGATTTCGCCCGGTATGCGGCTCGCAATAGAAAAGAGCGGGAGAAGGACTTTTTGTTCGAGTGTTAAACTAAGCAGAAGGCCACTCTGTTTTCCGAGGCTGCCGGGGCCGTTTGCGAAATCGTGCAAGCTACAAACGAGAGCGGCTCAAGCACTCGTGCTTAAGAAAATAATAAAGAAGCACCGAAGGACGACATTCAGAGAGAGGCATTCCGACGGACGGCAGGTACGGTTGCTTTCGAAGTGCTGCTTGTAACATATATGCCGCTTTCTATTTTGTTGCCAGGGCAACCAACATTGCATATGTCTGGTTACTTGATTTGACTAGGACAGTTTGAGCAGCGTTTCAAGGTGGGCTTTGATGTAAACGTTAACATCGACTTTCATTAAAACGAATTAAAGCGGCCGTCACTGTATTGCCTCTTTACCGTGACCAACCAATGGACTAACATTCTGGACAGACATGCTTGCAGATATCGCTTAATCATCGTGCGCAGCTCGTTCAAAGGAAGGTTTCAGTATCTGTGATAACGCAGACGACCTGTAAACCGAATGGAGTGAGTTGTCAAACGGCTGCACCTGGTACAGTCGAATCTCGTTCATGCATACTGGCTTAATTAAAAGGCCCAGTTTATTCGAAGTGGCGCTTTGGCTCCATCAGCATCGCTTCTACTAAAACGGGCTCCGATTATTTGAATTCCGCATTATTCGAATAAATCTTCGGCCCCCTTCGAGTTCGGAGGATGGAGGTCTGAACATTTAACTGCAAGCAAAAAGGATGTGCCGATGAGATGGAAACAAAACTTTGCCTGCCACGGTTTCATTTTAAAGGCTACGTACTGCCTGGAACGTACATCCATTGGTCCCCCCTGGACCCCCACCCCCCACCCCCGCCTCTCATGGGAAGCAGCGTTGGGTGGAGTCATCGAAATCCGCCATGTGACCTTCGAGGTCCAACGAGAATGTCCTCAGGCAGTTGGCGCTCTCGAAGATGCGCCCTGTCTGGTCACGTGTTCCAAGCGGCCCTGGCCTATTGCGTGACTCGGGGTGGGCGATGTGGTGGGATGGGAGAGGGAGGGCGGCAGACGCAGACACACACCGCAGACGGACTACACGAATCTGACGACTACTGCTGACAAGATAGATAAAGAGGAGGAGGGAAAGGCACGGATGTTAACCAGAAAGGGGTTCCGGTTGGCTACCCTGCACTGGGGAAGAGGGATTAGGCGAATAAAACTAGGAAGAGAGAAGGGAAAAAAGGCATAACACACACACACGCACAAGGTTGAGCAAAGACATTGCGGTTGCCGCTGTCATGCACTTTACGCAATAGGGAAAGTGTGCCATACACCAGGGGTGTTGCGCGCAACTGAAGTTGGCGGTGCCACCTCGGGATGGCGCGGTTGGAGTTAGTGCGAGAATCGGGAGGTGTGCTTGGGCAAGCTCCCTCCGAAGTTAACCATTTACGCAACGATAGCGTAAACATTGCCTGGCGGATGAAGACCAGCAAGAGGGTGAAGAGGAGGTACGCACTGGTGAGAAGGCAAATATGCTTGCTCTACGCTGCATGTACATCGCCAAGACTGCGTTGCAGGGGGAGAGGTGCCGAGAACAGCGCATTCGCTAGTTCCCTGTGCACTATTGAGCGTGCACACATATCTTGCTTATGGCTGAGGCCTACTTGTGGAATGGTGTCTTTGTGCAGCAAGTGAAAGGGTGTTTCCGGACACAACATGTCACCGAGAACAACGGTGCATATCCTGAAAGAAGTGTCATGGTGCTACTAAGGTGGCAAAAAAAAAACTAGCCGGTAGAGCTAATGCTTAACCACGTGACTCCCGCTGTCACACTGAGAGGGAGAGGAGCCGTTCTTGCATCGCTCTTTGCTTAGTGTTTTAAAAAGTATGTCTTGTCGTTGTTCTGCAGCAGGAGAGCGAATTTTGAGGTGACATTCTATCACGACCGGAATTAATTGCGGATCACTCTGAAAAGAAGCAGTGCTCTGTATTGCAGCTCTTTTTACACGTTCATAAGAGCAAATTATTCGCACTCTCTGATTAAGTGCCCGTTTTTATGTTAGGTTTACGATACTCAAGAGGCTCAATGCATTAAGCAACGTTTCCCTGCAATCTTGCTTAAGAAAGTGTTGATTTACGATGTGCGTATGTGAGCTCAGTGGTACCTGTTTATTCACTATTTGATTAGCCAACAGCGAATCTTGTGTCGACTTAGAACCATCTCCAGCCGAAATAACTATGGGGCGATGAAAGGAAGAACAGTGATACTCGGTCTGCAGACATTCAAAGTGTCGCCCCGGTATGCAGAAAAGAAAGATTCTTGAACCTGAGCAGGTACCTCTCGTGCTCTAGCGCAGTAAAGCTGAGTGCAAAAGCTGATCTCAGAAAGTTAGCACGGTCCACACTCGGTGGCGTTCCTCTTCGTCAGAAAGCTTTGTGCGGTAGCTGCAAATCGTTATGCAAGAGATCTCTAGGATGTGCACTGGGCAGTGCTGCAATGAGGACGTTTTCAGAAAGAGAAATATAGCAGCATCTTCGTTGTTGGAACACTAATTTCAGTCCTAATATCTGCGCGCAAGGGGAAAAGTGCTTTGTTTTGAGTAAGAGCTGTTTAGAAATGCAAGGTAATAAAAGGGGTGAAGAAGCAATTTTTGTTTCTTACGAAATTTTGTTAATTTAGACAGGCTTTGACCTTAGCCTTTTCAACATTTTGCAGTTGACAGGACTGGTTGCAAGATAATCAGGACTAACTAACCCTCTGATATGGATTACCCGTCTAAAGGCCGGTGAGTTTCATATGAAAGCAGTGTTACTGACGATTTTTATGCTCAATGCACGTTTTCTTGTTTAGTTATTCTGTCGGGCTTAATTTCCCTCTCGACACACAATGGATCACACAACACATTTTATATTCAGGCCCTAACGCCTGTGCTAGTTTTATTGCAGTCTTAGCAAATTTCAATAAATGCGTGCATGACTGACTCATCGCCTTGTGTTTGGTTCTATTTGGCCAAAAATGTCCTTTACCATCATTATCATCACCAATATCATCATCATGAATATGAAAGCAAACAGCCAGTTTTCACACACAACAAAAATATATTGATTATTTCTCTTGAAGTCGAAAATGACTTTTGGATACGTTACGCCAAGAAAACTAGTTAGAAAATAAGAAGAAAAACAGTGTGATTGTCACACAACAAATGGAGTAATATAAATAAATACTCAAGCTTTGTCTCTTTAATATGAAGGACACTACACTCTAAACATGAATACGTCTATATGGGAGTAAAAAGGAATTAAGCGGTCGTCTAACGTACTGCATTTTACTCCTTTTTGTTTATTAACGCTTTCGGGCACGTACTGCCCCGGCCATGTTTCTCGGCAGTGCTCAAGCCGTGTGTTCCAGGGGAACATCGGCCAAAGTTTCCAACGTCTGCTGGCCTGGGTTCTTGCTTTACCCGACGCAGTCAGCGAACGACTGCTGATGTGGCATAATCCGCCAAAGCTGGCCCAAAACCAGGGGCACGCGAAAGTTTGTCCCCAGCATTGCACAGCTAGCTCACGCTTCACAATCTTTGTTGAACAAGCGAGACAGCCATTGCGCATTGGCTTTGGGTCCAAGCAAGGCAAATTAGGACCAGTCGAAGCTTAGAGTGATCATTAGGCAGTCAGGTCGCTAGCGGCAGGCTTTTAATGGTGGCCCGGTGTTCTGCGGGTAATAGTACGACGAGTGCCGGCGCGTGGTGGCCAGCGAGGCCGGAAGGATGGAGACCTCGTACTGGTGAAAAAGTAATGGCGCATTAGACTCACACAGAAGACAGGGATCAATCAGAGTTTGGACTTCACGCTTGTCTGTTTCGGATGCTGACCCATTTGTGCTTGGGAATCAGTGTAGGGTGTGTATATCAGAAACCCATTCCAGTTTATTGCAAGAGTATAGTTTAAGCAAGCGTATAGTCTCAAAGGGTGAAGAATTGCAAAGGGAATCGCCTCCGCGTGTTTTTCTCTGCAAAAACGCACAAGGCTGACTGCCCTTTGAGAGCCATTGTGACAGAGGCAGGCACGTGGCAGAAGTTAGTGGGACAGTATTTGCAGAGACATCTACAGTACATCACTGTTCAGGACCCTTACTGTGTTGCGAGCGCGGCTGCAGTGATTGAAGTTCTGGACAAAGGCATCCCTAGAGCCAACAGTGTGTTTTCCATTGACATTGAGGACTTGTTTTACAGCATCCCCCATGCTGATCTATTTGTTGCGGTGCGTGAGCTGATTGGACAGCAGGGTCAAGTCGCCTTTTAAAATGCTTGTGGCGTTTCTGTGGATACGTTCCTTGAGCTGTTAACGATTTATCTTTCTTCCACAGCTGTTGATTTTAAGGATGGCATGTACATCCAGAAAAAAATGAATCTGTATTGGGGCAAGCGTAGCACCAGTACTGTGCCATATATTTTTAGCAAAGTTTGACAACACGCTGCAAGGCGTTCTTTTTGACAAAAATGTGTGCAGAATTTTTAGATATGTTGATGATTTCCTGATTCTTTTGAATCTTTCACCCAGTGACTCATTGCATGTGGTTGTAAACCAGATTTTGACAGCTTTTAAAGCTTGCTAGAGTGCCCTCCGTTTTACATATGAACTTCCCGCTAACCACTCGATTAGATTTTTAGAACTTCAATTAACATTTCGTGACGATGGCCATGTTTGCTGGTGCTTCATGCCTAGAACTAAAAAGTCCTTATTACCGTACTCGTCAGCTTATTCCAAGATTGTCAAGAGGGGGATTGCTACTAACTGCTTCCGTAATGCACTGCAAAAGAGTTGCCACCACAGCATGAAGACTAGCTTCGATAACCAGTATGAACGTTTGGAGGCGGCCGGTTTTCCAAAAGAACTTCTGAGGGCAGTGGCCGAAACGCTCTTGCAAAAGATAAATGTTCGAGACGTCAAAAGGGTTGACCCAAAGACAGTGGAAAGAGAAATTTTTAAGTCATGCCTTATGTGCATAAAGTCGCCCACACCATCAGAAAGGTCGCCGGAAAGCAGGGCGTCAGTGTTGTGTTTTCAGCTTCCTGCAAGCTTTCACGCCTGTGCTCACGTGTTGCACGTGGCAGGACTTATCGGCCGGTTTGTTCGACGCAACATGAAAACCGCTACAACTGTGCCACAGGTGTGGTTTACAAAATTCTGTTGACCTGCGAAAAAGTGCACATTGGGCAAACAGGCCGATGTATTAATGACAGACTAAGAGAGCACCCTCTTCAAGTCTAAGCTAATTCTAGACCTTACCATTCTATGGTCGCTGCAACGCACCCTTCCGAGGACGGCCACATCCTGAATGATGCCAGGTTTAGCGCATAGTATGAAGTCGATTTCATTTTTAATCTCACCATTGGGGCTCTTCCAGGTCCACTTCCTGTTTTCTCGTTTGCGGAAGAAGGTATTCATGATCCGTAAATTATTTCTATCCGCGAATTCGACTAATAACTCTCCCCTGCTATTTCTAAAGCCTATCCCATAGTCACCTACCGCGTGGTCGTCAGCCTCCTTCTTGCCCACCTTCGCATTGAAGTCGCCCATCAGTACAGTGTACTGCGATTTTACTTTATTCATTGCTGCAAATCATGATCAACGATTTAGACAGGCAGAGCAAATCGATGGGTCTAAAAATTAACATGCAGAAAACCAAGGTAATGTTCAACAGCCTAGCAAGGGAACAACAGTTCACAATTGGCAGCGAGAGCCTAAATATTGTGCCGGAATACGTCTACTTAGGGCAGGTAGTGACAGCTGATCCAGATTATGAGAGGGAGATAAGTAGAAGGATAAGAATGGGCTGGAGCGCATATGGCAAATTCTCGCAGATCATGAGTGGCAGTTTACCAATTTCCCTCAAGAGGAAAGTGTACAACAGCATAATCTTACCGGTACTCACCTACGGGGCAGAAACGTGGAGGCTAACGAAAAGAGTTCAGCTTAGGTTAAGGACAACGCAGCGAGCCATGGAAAGAAAAATGATAGGTGTAACGTTAAGAGATCGGAAGCGGGCAGAGTGGGTGAGGGAACAAACACGGGTTAATGACATCCTAGTCGAAATCAAGAGAAAGAAATGGGCTTGGGCAGGGCATGTAATGCGAAGGCAAGATAACCGCTGGTCCTTAAGGGTAACGGAGTGGGTTCCAAGAGAAAGTAAGCGTAGCAGGGGGCGGCAGAAGGTTAGGTGGGCGGATGAGATTAAGAAGTTTGCAGGCAAAGGGTGGATGCAGCTGGCAAAGGATAGGGTTAATTGGAGAGACATGGGAGAGGCCTTTGCCCTGCAGTGGGTGTAGTAAGGCTGATGATGATGATGATGATGATGATGATGAAGAGAGCACCACAACTCTCTGTCCCCTACTGACGGCGCTAACTAGCCTTGACATTGCCGGGAATGCGGTTGCTTCCCGCTATTTTCCAATGTTAGTATTGTCGCAGAGGCAAGAGAAAAGTTGAGCGCGAAATCCTCGAAGCGTTCCTCATTAGTATTCAAGGAGATGATTGTATCAGCAGTCCTTCTATCTACCTCATGCAGAAGGAACTTAGCTTCCTTTCGCAACGGCGTTAGATTACAGCTTATCTTTGGATGTAGATTGTTGTTAACTGAGCTGCGCAAACTTTGCCACTTTTCCTGGGAGTCTGTTTTCTTCTAACAAGCACAGTTGCTAGTCCAGTCGTCGTGTGTGCCCCGTCTCTTCGCTGTGTCCCGTCTTTTGACTGGTTTTACTCCTGAACATGTACCAACTGACCCAGATTTCAACACTACTGTATAGTTTTCTGCAACATCACTTAAGACGGGCCTGATCACTTCGCTTGCAGCCAGTACGATTACGCAGTGGTACGTGATGTAATGACATGGAGGTTTTCTAGCTGCATGTGCAGACAACCACGACGACCCATCCATCCATGTGTGGCGGCACGCGGAATCGACGAGAGACAAATGCATATGAGATTTATTTCGAAAAGGCTTGAAGAAATCGCAGGGCTCTCAAAGAAAAACAATGAAAACCACCCACAAAACGATACCTCAAGTTTGGCGTCCTGTTGAACTGATAACATCAACATAAGTCACCTGCTTCCAGAATTGGTGGATTGACCATCACCACTAGTATTTAACTCCAAGTGACCATAGAATACGCACTAAGAAATGAAGAGTGCAGTGGTATTATAAACAGAAAATGGCTGGCGGTATAGCATTGCTAAGCACGGAATATTGCGCGAAAGCAGAATTTTTTTTGCAGGTGGACACCCCACCACGTACCTGAAAGCGCGATTGAGGTGTCCGCTGACCTAAGAAGCCAGTTATGCGCGTCTACAACTTTTTCATCGTCGATGCCAATTTACCGAACGTACGCCGGCGGTCTATGCTCCAGTGCAACGTTTCTGCAGCAGTGTTGTCAGCACCAACGTGTATTGCTCTATCACCGTGCTTCTGCCACAACGTTGTCCACGCTAAAGCATGCAGCGCACATCTGTCGGTCACTATCGCGACATAGGTCAAAAGCGCGAATATTAGTTTGATAGTAGTATAACCGTATGAGGAAGACGATGTGCAATGAACAGCGCGAGAGTGTGTTAGAGTTTAACACGAGGCGTGTTCGGCTGCGGAGATAGCCCAGTGCTCTCGCGCAGCCGCGGGTTCGAATCCCATTTGGAGATATTTATTTCATTTATTTATTAATTTATTTCACTTGGCACAAATCAATAAACACCGCAAGCATACAAACATCGCAAGATCTTGCTCGAGGTTTGCCCATTGGAATAATGCTTTAGCAGTAATATGAACAGGATGGTTCAGGTAGCCGAAAAGTTTTACATACATCTGTAGACTAAACAAAATGATCAGGATGATAATAACGGACACAGAGGTGTAGAGGAATTATACATTCTATCAGTAACGAAAAAGGAAGTAAAGAAAGCACTACAAACAATGCAAACAGGAAAGCAGCTGACGAGTATCACGTAAATGCACATCTGTTGAAGGACGATGCGAAGATTGTGCTAGAAAAATTGGCCTCCCTGTATACACAATGACTTACAGCCTTGAGCGTACCGGAATCACGCGAGAACGCTAATATTATCTCAATTAATAAGAAAGGGGACGTTAAGGACTCGGAAAATTGGAGACCAATCAGCTTACTGTCCGGTGCCTGCAAGATATTTACTAAGGCAATCGCTAATAGAATCATGGCATCCTTAGACGTCAATCAAAGTAACAAGGCTGGCTGTTATTAAGGCTACTCGTTAATAGACTATATTAACACCATCAATCAGGCGATAGAGAGGAATGCGTAGAATATAACCAACTTCTATATATATGGTGTTTTACCTAAGCCTTAGACAATTTTTAAAAATAGGCTTTTTGAGCAAGAAGAGCGCCTTTTTCGGCCTAGCATTGTCAGAGGTGTAGTACATAAGAATACAGCTAAGACGTGCTAACTAGCACGCCGGTCAACTAATATTGAAGATTTAACTTTTTAACCATTACTTTTAGGCTTCTTAATCATTAAGAGGCATGTAGCCCACCACAAATGATATCCATATCAGTTTTTACAATTTCGAAAACGCGATAATCCTCGGCGCTGTTGCCCAACAAATTTTGGATGCATCGCGCCAAAATCCATGCACTTTCGAGAAGCTTGCAGGCAAAGCAACCTCCCCAGTGCGTGTAGCTCGTCGAAATAGCCAAAATGTGTCGGAACACAGGGCCGAGGGTAACTACACTTACGAAATTATAAAAAACTGATATGGATAATAATGTCGGTGGACTGCACGCTTCTCAATAATCAAGGAGTCTAAAAGTAATAGTTAAAAAGCTAATTTTTCAATATTCGTTAACCAGGCTGTTAGCACATCTTAGCTGTATTCTGATTTACTATACTGCTGACGACACTTTGCTGAAGAAAGCGTTCTTCTAACTCAAAAACCCTATTAGAATTGCGTATATTCTTAAATGAAACGCCCTGTGTAGCCTTCACAGATTACGAGAAAGCATTTGACTCATTCGAAGCATAAGCAGTCATGCAGGCATTGCGGAATCACGGTGTAGATGAGCCTTATATAAAGATACTGGAAGATATCTATAGTGGCTGCACAGCCACTATACTCCTCCATAAAGACAGCAATAGCTTTCCAATAAGGAAGGGTGTCAGGCAGGGAGAGAATATTTCTCTAATGCTATTCACTGCCTGTTTACTGAAGGTATTAAGAGATAATAATAATAATAATAATAATAACTGGTTTTTGGGGAAAGGAAATGGCGAAGTATCTGTCTCATATATCTTTGGACACCTGAACCGCGCCGTAAGGGAAGGGATAAAGGAGGGAGTGAAAGAAAGGAAGAATAGGTGCCGTAGTGGAGGGCTCCGGAATAATTTCGGCCACCTGGGGATCATTAACGTGCACTGACATCGCACAGCACACGGGCGCCTTAGCGTTTTTCCTCCATACAAACGCAGCCGCCGCGGTCGGGTTCGAACCCGGGAACTCCGGATCAGTAGCCGAGCGCCCTAACCACTGAGCCACCGCAACGGGTCTTAAAGAGATCTGGACAAACAGAATTTTTAAACGGGAAGGAGTTTATGAGTGCATTTTTTTCAGATATTGTAAGATTTCGCTATTACAATCAATATACTCGCAGATCTTCCTTAGAGCGGATTGTTTTTTTTTTGCTATTAACGTTCTTGTTATCGCCAAAAGATTTCCCAGCTGTTTTTCTATTGAAGTCTTAACTGCTCCGTGCAAGGTAAGGAAAGAGTTTAGAGGAAAGATTTTGCTGCACATCAGGAAAATGGACTATTATATCCAATATTTCTTTAACGGTACCTGAAACGTTTTTAATATTCAAAATTTCTGTCCAGGAATGTAGGACACGAGACTGGACAGAGCTGGGGAAAAATGTTTGTGGAGAATACCTGAGCAAGCTGCGATTCGCTGATGATATTGCCTTCTTGACTGATTAAGACAGAATTAATTGAAGATCCACATCATGTGCAGCGGCAGTGAACCAAAAAGAAGCATTTCGCAGCACGGATGGTTGAAAGATAGGAACCACCCCTTTGAAACGGGGTGGTGGCAGTTGCCACCATGCTGGCCGTTTTTTATCTATGTTTACTTAAGCGATCCGCCAAAATTAACGATGTTATCTATAAATTGGCTATTTTATTTAAATGCAGTTTATAATTATCAACTTGCAACCTGCCAGTAACGTGCCGTCGCTACCAGTACCAGATATGGTTGCCGGTAGCGACATCTCGGGCCTGGCAGAGGAACGAGCACTCTCATGCTCTGGGTGAAAGCCAGCTTGCGACGCTTCGCCGCACACGCAGAAACCGCATTTGTGTCTGGCTTCCCCGTGTGTTACCTCACTGGAAAATTCTCAACTTCGCACTGACCGCCAGCATTTGTACGGCGCTACTGAGGGTAGGCTTGACGTCATGCTCGCCAGCTCGTAGCCCAGAGCTTGTAGCCAGGAGCGCGCGGAGTGCGGCTCACGGCACATCAAAAATACAACCCTCTGCTCAAAAAATAGCCAGAATGACGGTCGTTTACTTTTGTAATCGTATCTTACAAATAGAAATTCGGTGCTTACTTAATACTTTCAGATTTTTATTCAGTATTCTTTTAAAGACACCGGGCAAGAGCACAGTGGATTAGGGAACAAACGCGTGTTAACGATATCCTAGTGGAAACCGAGAAGAAATTGGCATGGACAGGTTATGTAAAGCGAAGGAAGGTAACCGCTGGTCGTTAAGGGTAACGGGCTGGACATCAATAGAAGGCTAGCGCAGCAAGGAAACGGCAGAAAGTTAGGTGGGCGGACGAGATTAGGAAGCTTTGCGGGGATAAGGTATGCGGAGCTGGCACAGGGCCGTATTAATTGAAGAGATTTGGGAGAGGCCTAGGTCTTGCAGTGGGCGTAGTTCGGCTGATGATGATGATGATGATGATGATGATGATGATGATAACATTAGGAATATAGGTCAGCCATCGGCACGACCACTGCGCGTTGACAGGTTCTCAGCGGTGCTTCCGCAACTACGACTGCCAGTGAGGCCCGCCCGGCCATTGTTGGAGAGGGGACAGAAAGGGGCTGATCAGAGGAAGGGTTCATCACCCCTGTTGCTAAGGCTCGAGACAGTTGACGCGTGTGACCATTGCAGAAATTCTATTGCACGGCGCATTTAGAGCGAGCATCGCGGGCACGGATGCTACTTTTTGACCACGAGAAAGCGCCGCCGCCGACGCCATCTGAAGACCAAAATTGACAGGCGGTTATACAAACTGACACGGCGAACCTGCGAAAGCAGGGTTTTTAGCCTTTCGCTTTTAAATGATCGCGCTCCCATCGCTCGCTTGAATTTGATTTCACCGCCACATTTTCGTCCCGTTCATGCGTGGGATGCTGGTGAGTGGAGGCTTCTGGAGACTTAAATCCTTTGCTCTTTCACGCCGACTCCGGGGTTTTGCAGAATGACACTACTATTTATGTCGCAGTAAAATGGCGTGATTTTCTTGCTCATAACATAACCTTTTCATCACTGATTATGATTCTATACTTGTCGTGAATCGATAGAATTTTAAAGCATTTTCAAATAATGTTGGAGTGCATATTGCAACCGCTCAAAATGACGAGGGTCGCAGAGAAGAAAGCACTGGACAAAACGCGGAACTTCAACTGACGTCTACTACAAGGAAAACCACATTTATACAAGATTCGTAATCACACCTGATAGGCAGCAGATACCATCACATTACACTGGCACGGGGGCGCGCGCGGCACAAGTTAGCATCTTGATAGTTGAATTCCCTCTTGGATAAGGATACTGAAGTAGTGCTTACGCAACGGTCATTTTCTTTTTTATGCAGTAGGCTACTGCATAAAATCCAAGAAGGAATTCAACTATCTAGATGCTAACTTGTTCCACGCGCGCCCGCGTGCCAGTGTAACGTGATGGTGTCCGCTGTCTATCCGGTGTGATTACGAATGTTGTAGAAATGTGGTTTTCCTCGTAGTAGACGTCAGTTGAAGTTCCACGTTTTGTCCTGTGCTTTCCTCTCTTCGTCCCTCGACGTTTTGCGCGGTGGCAATGTGCACTCCATTGTTAACCACCAACAAGCCCGCGTTTGCCTGTTCAAATAATGTGTCCTTACACTGCGTGCGTTCGCTTTAGGCTTCTTACATTTTCTCACCACACTTCAGTCGGCATCATATTTCACCGCAGACTGTAAATGCATGAACCGCAGTGTTGTACACCAGCTCCTCTGCTCTGACCGTGAAGTTCAAAGCTACGGCACACTTAAGAGCGTAAGCAAAAAAATCAGAATTCTCTATTTTGTTGCTCGTAATTTGGGACAGTGAATAGAGCGCGTTGTGACGAAAAAATTATAAACTGCTAAGCTGAAATGTTTTGCGCATTTTTAGATAATGTTAGCAGACGGATTTTACGATCGTCTCCCTTTACGCTGACCTGCTCAGTATAGAACTTTTTTGGTGGCTCCGCCATATTGCTCGCTGCGCTGTTGTGCGCACATAACGTCAGTACAGGGGAAGCGGAAGCGGAACCGATTTGCAATAGCTCAGAGAGGATATGTTTTGGCGCATCCTTCACCCGATCGAAAGGTCTATAATTGGGGCGCGGATGATCCGAACAAGTTAACACGTTTAAGCGAACCGTTCTGTCGGCCAAGCGGAGCCGTTTGGGATTGTGGCGCTATCTGGCGATGATAAATACAATTGGTGATAAGGAAGCTCAATCAAGGAAAGCGCGTACCGAGAAGTGAGACAGATAATGCGCCATTTCTTTTCGTCAAAAAGCAGAACCACTAAGGAAAACGCAGCTTTCATTCGTAATGTTATTACTTACGGCGCGCTTTGTTGTTCGTGCTAGTGGCCACTCCCCTACGACTGTCCGGTTTTGTTAAAAAAACGCAAGTAATTAAGTTACATTTATATTGCCTTGCAGGGAGTGCTGTCCCATATCAGATGATCTAATGTGACGAAAAATTGGGCTTATAAACAGTTACCTGACCGAGGTATTATCAGCGGTGGGAAAGAGCCAATTCATGGACAGAGTTGTTTTAATTGAGTTGAGCCCTGTAGAACAGCGCTGAATCATAACTGCCCAGAACGTCGCAAACGCGATGTTAGGATGGTAAAATGCAAGAGTGGCTGGGCATGCCAGCAGAGCAGCAGCGTCAGTCTATTTTCGCAGGTTCTTTTGCAAGCTTGCAGACTGTTTTTGTCGTGCTGCTTGCAGGCTCCATCTGAAGCGCAGTTCCACATATTACCTTTCGATATATAGCCGAAACGGCGTTACAGATAAATGTGTGTCATCTTTAACTCGAACATTTTTTTCAGATATTTTACTACTTTCTCTATCTGGAACATGGTTCCATTTATTCAGGTTGAACTTTTCAAAAAAGTTTCACTTGAGTTCAAAATTACCAGCTGCAGCCTACCTACAATCAGATTAAGAGCGAAGTTCACAGCTGTCTAGCCTTAGAGGATGCAATTTCTTCAAAAAAGCTACTTCCGAGGAAACTGCACAAGGGAGGCATGTGTGGGACTATGCATGTGCAATGCCATGCTTAAATCAGAGTCGGCTGGCAAGAACCACTTGCCGCGCCCTCCTGCGGCTTCAATCTCAATGGCGGGTTGGTTTCCTAGCGGGAATGATGACGGAGGGGAAAAGTTTTCTCGCATTAAGCTTCAACTAAAGTTTTCCCATAAGTTCCGAGACCCACGGATCCAGTTGATAACGTCGCAAGCTCACACGAGACCTCCTCAGAGAGCACCCGTTGAGTAGCTACTTCTTTCCTCAATTCATCGGACCTGCCCGCATGTGAGGCTTAGCGCGGAATGAGAATAAATCAAAAAGGAAAGACAGACCCGGCTAAAATACAGGGATGGTGACGCACAACGCACGACCCATGTTGCAAGCGAAGTCGGCAAGCCTTAGCGAAGTACACTTTTAAGTCGCATTCACTCGCTTTACTAGAAAACAGCGGCAAACTTTCTCAGAGAGCAGCTCGGAGACAGGCAAGCAATGTGAAGCATCCGCTGCCTCTGAGCTAGAGCGTTGAAAAACGAACGCCTTAAGGCGGAGGACGCAGAGATTATCTTTTGGGCACATGAGAAATAATAAAAAAAAGTCTTTTTCTTCGATGGAAGCCACGGCGCAGAACCTGCATCTGCGCGATTGTCTGCAGACTCCACCGCGTTTTTGTGAAGTTTTCCTTTCTGTAGACTCGTCCCGAGTCTTTGCTAAAAGCGGGCCGAGACACGACAATGGCGCAACACTGGCTGCAATTACAGTGACGTCTACACGCCGGGGCCCCGTCGTGCTGCTCGATTTATCTTCAGTTCGCAATCGCGCCTTTCCCGGCTCCCTTGGGTCCTTTGTCTTCCGCGCGACTCGCTTCCCTCATTGGTGCGCGCTGCTCTAGCTTGTGCTCTTGTGCACTTTGGATAAACGGGGCTCCAGCCAGGAGCCTGTGAAGGAGAAAACGGCGGCACTGACAAGCGGGGATCGCACAAGTCGCTGACGTTAAGTGAGCTCTAGTTAGGAGAGAACGTCTAGCTCTAACAGGAACCCGACCATACTTGTGCTACGTGAGCTTACGCTTATTTGGCGCCTTCATTGCTTTATGCTGTTTTTCTTGGGAGTACAGCGTCCCGATTGAAGTGCTGTCCCACATTAGGTGCAAGCATTCTCTCCGCTTTCATGCGTTATTCTTGATTTTGAGCTCTGGCGAGGAAATGGCTGGCAACAACCGAGAAATGACATCCGTACGGGTCTTGCAACGCGCGGCTCTTCCATGAGATATCTCATCACGTCCCATCGTTGTGGGTAGCCTTGCGCATGTTCCTAGAAGAGAACGCATAATGGCACTCCATATTTTGTTTGCTCTTTGTAATGCACAGGCCAGAATCGCAGATATGTAGGCGGGTTTCATTGGTTCTCCACTTTGTCTGTTACTTTCGTGTATGTCGCCCGTAATCCGTAGCGTGCCTGAAATACCGTGCTCGCCGCCGTATTTTGCGAGCAATTTGTTAAAAGGAGACCCCGAATCCCTTTCGTACCCGGAACACTTGGCGAAATTTGTGGCCGCCTAGCTCCACGATGACCGGCTCCAAGCGGCACCGCGGGACCGCGTTGCGACACGGATCCCGTCTTTCGCTTTGCGCCGACCGCACGATCTCATTCTGCGGGTCTCGGGATCCTGGAAATCCGCACTCGAGATAAATCTGGCTTTTTTGGCGCAAAGTGAAGGAAAGGCTGGGCACGGAAGAAGAAAATAGAAATGGCAACGGGTGAGCAAAGATGGCTTCTCTTGCTGTCGCGCGAGAATTGCTGGCTGCACGGCCATGTTTCAGGCCACATAAAGGCCTCTTTTTCTGAAGGGAGGCGGAGGGGGGATTTGTGGGGCTCAGCATCGCCTTGAGGGTGGGGACACAATCTGGGAGGTGCTCAACCGCGGCGAAGCAATCCGTGCTCTCTCACGTGTGAAGGTCATTTGGTACCGTGTTGCCGGCTTGGAGTCTCTGGGGTTGGCAGTGGTTAACTACAGCCGGATAAAACTCAAGAACAAGTGCCCATCAAAGGATGCCCTCCAGTTAATGGCGTCGAGGGATTTTCATGCCGCCGCGCTTAATCCGATTAAGCCGCGGTCGTTCCTCGTTCATCTGCCGTACCCTGCGATTTCACGCTAACAGGTCGAAAGGGATCAGTCAAGGGGCAGAATCAGTCGACGCCATTGGCTGGAGAGGCTCCTTAGAGGGGAATTTCCCGCTTCGATCTTGAGTTGGAGCCGACTACACTAACGGTGGAGAATAAGAACAGCACAGAAAGGAAGGAAAAGGTGGTCTCAAATATTCTATTCGCTTATATGTTGTTAGGAGTAACCGTAGTGAACTACCTCCAGCGTAAAGGCACCTTTGCCGTCTGCGTTGTATATGACTTGGCATGAATCGATGACCGTAGACAAGGACGTCGAGGCGAGCGTGAATAAAAACGGGCACGTTGGTTGTAGACGCCGATTGCCTGGGAGGGCACACACGTGTTACGGTTGCAATGCAGCTGTAGCTTTCATTTTTTCTTGAGGGGGGGGGGGGGGGGGCTAGAAGCTCTGCGGGTTCCCCGCAAGTAGCATTCTACGGCTTCGACCGCGGATATTGGGGCCGCCCTTTCGCAAACCGTGCCATTATGACACAGTTGCCGCATTCATCAGGTCACGAAATGCACGTGTGTTTCAGTACATACCACTAGAAAGGTCTCAACGACTTCTCTGTAATTTATTGAGTTTTTTTGGGCAACCTGAATGGATTCGAAAGTTACAACCCACTGCATTTTCTTCGCGCTTGGTCGAATGAGAGTGCCCTCTTTGCACATTTTTGTTACATGAGGCCAAGAAGTTGCCTCTACCTGCACCACCAAGCTATCACAGGTCTATCATGTAGCTAGATCTGCGAAAGCAAGCAGGTAACAAGTCTAGAGGGCGCCACACTGCTGTACACTATTTCTGAGCTGTGCAATGCGGCAACAAGAGGTAGTATATTTTTCACGAGTGCGGAAGATGACGCCACCATCAATTCAGAGAAGCAGTTGATTTTCAAGTTCTTCCGAGATAAGCATGGTACCTCGAAAGCGAGGCAATGCAACTGTAGCTAGGTAAGCGATGCCTGGAAAATATCTAAGCTGATCGAGGTTCCGGACTCAACTGGACATCTCATCCCGTACTCGGAACAAATAATGAAAGGCCGCATGCTCCGCCTCCACACTCTGCCGTAGGTCCGAACGGCTGAACGCGGACTTTCTTGGCTATCTTTCTTGCTAAGCATTAAAAAGCGTGATTACAAAGACCAGAATAAAAAAGAAAGATTACATTTTTTTTAGCGCTCCCAGACTTTCCATTTACCTTTTTTATCATGATGGTTTATTCGTTTATCGGGGTTTAACGACTCAGGCTATGAGAGACGCCGTAGTGAAGAGCTCCAGAAATTTTGACCACCTGAGTTTATTTAACGTGCACTGACATCGCACAGCACACGGGCCTCTAGAATTTCGCCTCCATCGAAATTCGACCGCCGCGGCCGGGATCGAACCCGCGTGTTTCGGGCCAACAGCCGAGCGCCATAAACACTCAGCCACCGCGGCGGCTACCTTTTCTATCATGAACAGCAATACTACATCGAGTGTCATGTTTCAAGTACCTGGGTGTGTTTCTTACTCCTGACCTAACTTGGTTCGCACACATCAAATTTATTGTGAACAAGGCGCTTCAGAAACTGGCCCTTTTATATTATTTGTATGATTCAGCAACAAGGCATCCACATGAGACTAATCTTACAACGTGCCTTGAATAAGTGCAAAAAATGCTGCTATATGATTATTTGTCGTTCCGAGTCGCTTATAGTCAGAGTGCTTCGGTGCTCTGAAAATCTCTGAATGTTTTAAGCCTCCGCACTCGACGGACATTCTCCCGGTTCACCATTCTTTCACCCATTACACTATGATAATTCACGTTGCGCCTCCTCTCATACCAAATTGACACATCCCACTTCCACTCGCATGAACCACGCACACAACGTACTCCCGATTTTCGCACGCACCAATAAATATCAGTGTGGAAAAATAAAATTCTTACGTGCAACCTTAGTCGGCATGACCAATCAGCCTAGATTGCAAGCCGGATTAATGTCGCTTCCCCAAACTGGCAATACCACTTAACGCTGTGTTACTGTTGTTTTCATATGCTTCTATTAAATCGCGTACTTTAATTTTCCATCAGTGTTACGCTTTGGAACGTAGCCCTGTGTGGTTTCCCCATCATCGTTTCTTGCCAAATTTCCAGTTGCGGAATGTTCTTTGCGCACGCTTCATTTGTAGTTGTTTTTTGTTTGAATTGCGTATATTTTCTGCAGCTTTAGGTTCCACTTGTCTTCTAAATAAGCGTTTCATTTTTCTGTTTTGCAGTCTGGATCGTGAATCGTAGGTGGTTTCTCTGTTTTTTTTTTGCCCAGCCACACCCTCTGTTCCTTGCACAGTGAACGCAGCTTTGCCTTTTTTGGCAAGGCTCCCCGCCCCGGTGTTGCCACGTGCCAGATAAGCTTGCGTCAGTCGCATGAAGGAAAAACATCGTACAAGAATCTCGGGCGAAAGACGCGGCACACAAGCGAGTGACCAGGGCTCGCAGGCGGGAATTGGAAGCGCGCCCGGAGCAAGGGCCGTCGCGTCCACATATAAGCATCCGCTGTAGGAGCATTGGGCTGAGGCCAAGCGTAAGGCATGCGCGAAACTCCAAGTCGTCCGTGGAAGATGGTAAGGTCTATACAAAAACACAACGAAAAGCCTGCTAGCGATCGCCAAACGCTTTAACACGAACGTGTTAAATCGTATCTTGCTCACCACTGGCAATTTTTGTTTCGCGATTAATTAATAGTCTAATAACTTTAAATATCTAAATGAATAAATATTCACTTTGGACAACAAGTTGCAATGGAAGAGTTGCCGAGTACATTCAGAAACCCCATTCTATCATGTACGAAAAGGAAACCCTCACGCATGCCTTTTTTTCCCAGCTCCAAAGAAAGTCCGCCAAATACAAAAATAAACCACGTCACTAGCGCATTCGCGCGCCACGATTGTGCTGCTCTCAAGCATGGTTTGAGCAAACGAAACCACCTTGACTCGACGACCCCGTAGCCGCAGTAGGCCGATATGTTGGCGGTGGTCTTTCGTCCGCGTCAGCCAGTTCGCACACATGACGGTGTGAGTTTCCACCGCCAACATATCGGCCTGCCGCTGGTGCGGGGCCGTTGAGTCAAGGCTGCATGTGATTTTGTTTGCTCAAACCACGTTTGAGACAGGTGATTTCGTTTGCTCAAACCATGCTTGAGAGCAGCACGATCGGGCTTTTTTTGGAGCTGGGAAAAAAAAAAGACATGCGTGAGGGTTTCCTTATCGTAATTGGTGGAACGGGGGTTTCAGAAGGTGCTCGACAACTCTTCAAATGCAACTTGTTGTCTAAAGTCAATATTTATTAATTAAGATAACTAAACTTAATTATGCTATTATTAATTGCGATACAAAAAATTGCCTATGATGCGCAAGATGGGTATCACCAATATGCACCTGGTTTCACTCGCCTGTCTCTAATAATTTATTTTTAACGCTTGGCTTAAGTTAGCTGGGACACCCGGTATATATAATGTATATACTTTTGAAGCGAAAAGCTTCACTACGCTACGTAAAGCAGTATTCGGGTAGGCAGCACAAAGACCTCGAATGACCTTCAGCACAACCAAGGGTAGCCGTGTTTGACTGTATGTGGTACAGTTATGGTGTCGAACCCTTGACCCCTTACCTTGACCCATGACCTTTAGTTGACATTTGACCTTTGAAATTGGGTGACCTTTGGACTGACCTTTGACCTTAAGAACATCCGATGAGGTGATGTGAAGCCACGTGATGACATCCGATGGGGTGTCGTAAGACCATGTGATACACGCCATAGACACGTGGTTGTAAGGGTATATGTAGAACGGGGAGCTGCCATGAACAAGCCTTAGACGCTTAGCAAGCGTGCTTGCTTTTCGCTGCATTCCAGGGTTAGCCAAGTTAAGCCACTGCCAATTTTTTTTTTTACCACGATGCACAGTGAGTGGACAAAACCGATTTCCTCCAGAAATGGGAGGTCCAGCTTCGACGAGATAAAGTCAAAGGACTATGTCTTTTGTTAACTGCCGGTCGCTATGAATTCTCGACGACTGCGAGGCGTTCTCACACGTTCGGAGGTTGGTGTTCAGTGATGCATGATTGGAAAGTTTTAGTCGAGCACTGACACGCGCTATATATTCACGACGTTCCTTTTAAATACATTACCGTGAAACTGCTAAGCTGCCTATAAACAGATCGAGCGCTACTCACGGCATATCTCATCAGTAGTGTCCCCGCAGTCGTCGTAGCCGTCACAGTGCCAGGTCTTTGGAACGCAGCGTCCGTTGTCACATTCGAACTCATCGTGAGTGCAGTTGCGGGGTGCTGTGTCGAAAACAAAAACGTCACTGCCAGGGTCACTTCGAATACACGCTAGAAAGAGCTGCTAGCGTCGAGGAAAAAGGTTTTTAATGCTGCCCTTAATACTGAAGGCTACTGATGCAAAATTTTCTTAAAATACTTTTTAATCAAGGACAAAGTGAAAAATATGTGCAAAATTTTGTTACCTTAATGTACGTTACCACCATTTGTCAGCATAGTCTAAATGTGTCAGCATATTCAGGAAAAAATTAGTACGCTCACCGCAGTCGGCCTCGTCACTGCCGTCGGTGCAGTCTTTGTTGCCATCGCACCACTGGGGCTTGGGGATGCAGCGGCCATTCTGGCACAACGCCTCCTCCGGTTGGCAGATGGGCGCTGTGAGAGAGGAGCCACTAGTGAGGAGGGAAATGGCTACGCTTTTTCTGCGCTCTTAAAGAATACTCAAGACACCCAGTCGCACATAAATAGCATGTCAGCGTGTCTATAGCGAGAGCGAGCCGACAGTGTTTGTAATACACAGCCTGCAACGTCCGAAAAAAAAATATTCGTCTCTGATTACGCTTTCACATTACTGCGTTTGACCGGTAGAGCTGTTTGTGGTTTTCGGATTTTCAGTTATATGAATAGACTCAAACACCTGTGAGGAGAGCGCTCGGACGGCTCCTCGTTGCCGGTGACGACACAAGTCATGCGATGACACGTGACGAAATGATGGTCCACGTAATGGCTTGTCCTAACGCCGGCGCTCACGTCAAGACACAATGATGCGACAGTGCATGCACCTAATACCTAATCGATCGGCAGTTAGCTCGTTTTTTAGTTTCGGAAGCTGCAGCCGATTGCCCTATTGTCGACTTCCTGACAACAAAAAATTAATTCGTTGAGTTATAGGATATTTAGTTGAGCAGAAAACTGCGCAGGAGACTGATGAGGTGTGAAAGACGAGCACGTGAAACATCAAAAGAGGGGAAGAATGGGATTTGTGCTGCCGAAGCACAGAACGTAGCTTGCAAGCAAAACTCAACGGCTGTAATCACAATCACGCATTCGCGTACAAAACAGTGCGCTGATTATGCGGCCCGTTTGGTGTGGAATGTTTTCCACAGTGTAACAGAAAAAAAAAAGATTTTTGGTGAAACGAAATGGCGCAGTACATGTCACATCTCGGCGGACACCTGAACCGCGCCGTAAGGGAAAAGAAGGTGAAAGTGCAAGAAGAAAGAGCGAAAGAGGTGCCGTAGTGGACGGCTCCGGAATAATTTCGACCACGGGCCAGGGATCTTTAACGTGCACTGACATCGCACAGCACACGGGCGCCTTAGCGTTTTTCCTCCATGAAAACGCAGCCGCCGCGGTCGGGTTGGAACCCGGGAACTCCGGATCAGTAGCTGAGCGCCCTAACCACTGAGCCTCCACGGAGGGTACAGTGTAACAGCCATTAACATTCCAGAGCCGCGCCGCGCACAAGGCGGAGTCCGAATGTCGTGAGAGGTTAGAGAAATAGGGCGCGGTTTCCTTCACACTCTCCCTCTGTTGCGAGCTTAGAGAGCCTTAGGCACCATTTACACATGCGATGCCTCAGGAGCTAAGTGCCGAACCGGGATCATCAACAGCCATTTGATCCCGGCCGTAAGAAGGGAGTCGAACTTCGGTGTAGTGATGATTGCTTATCACTCGGCCAATCCACTTAAGGTGCTAGTACCGTTTTGTTTTCATACAAGGTGCTAACTACGGTTACGCTGGAACTGCCCTTGGTTTCGCGATTGCTGAAGCACAGCTTTTACAGCGAGAGCTGTTTATGGCGCACCGTCCGCCCGTGACGAAGCGTAGCACCGCTCGCGTCACCCCGTTCTTCAATAACGCGTCCACCACCTGCACTTGATTTGCGTTACCTGCGACATCTTCGAGTGGATCGAGTGCTCATCCGTGACCAAGTGACCGCCTCCTGCATGCTACCTGAGCCTCGCGGTTCGAGCAGCCTTTATCGTCATTGGTTGGAATGCACGGGGTTAACACAACCAAACGCTCTGAAACGCCTCTGGAGTCTGCACGTAGTAGAGGGAGACAGCACTCATTATAGGTGGCAGTTTGGACGCATGCAGCACAAGCAGAAAACTGCGCTCAAACGAGTTGGCCGGAAACAGCCGGAAGCCCTGTCCCAGATATTTTATAGAGAAAAATTCACAACGTTTACTCTAGAGTCGGCAATGCGGAAACCTAGAGAGGCAACAGTGTCGCCTGTCCGCGCTGGGGCAGCTTCCCACTTCATTCGTAGTACAACTCGAGGCCAGCCGAAGCCAGAGTGCGCGTCTTCCTTCGTAGCGAGCAAGTCGCTAGGATGGCTCGCCAGGACAGCGACGCGTATAAGAAGGATGCTGGAAAAGGATACTCTCCGATTGGTGCATCCTTTCGTCGTCAGTCGAGCTGTCTACTCAGCACCCTACCTCCGCCTCAAGAAACTGGACATCAAGCACATCGACATCATAATCCCAACGGCCTACAAGAAGGTCCTGGGCTTCTCTTTCGAGATGTCGACGGACCGGCTATTACGACTGGAAGTCCACAACAAGACAGACGAGCTGCTTTAAGTACACGTAACGACGGAGGCGGCCCTGCTCTTCACTACTCGAACAGGTCGACATCAACTGCCCCTTTCAGATAGATACCAAAACCGACATCCCAGCCTTGTGGAGAGGGCAATTCAAGGCAACCCCACTACGGAGAAATATACAGTCCGATTTTCACCAAGCAAGACGACAGACACGAGCTGAAGCTATCTAAAAGCACTACGGCGGGCGCGAGGGCCTGTTCTACATCGATGCTGCTGGCCCCGGGCAGTGAATGGCGCCTATCGTGGTAGTGCACCAAAATCACACAGTGGACGCACTAATACTAGCTATCCAGGTTCCACTGGCTGCAGAAGAAGTGGCGATTGCCCTAGCTCCAACACACACTACCTCGGAATACATTCTTACCGTTTAAGCGAGACAGCAGTATCGCAGTTACCTTAAGGGCAGAATAGCACCACTAGCAACTAAAGTCCCGCATGGTAGCCACATCCATGGCTACAAATCTACACATAAGCACCTAGTATGGGTACCTGGTTGCCAGGGCCTCCCAGGGAACGAGAGCGCACCCGCCTCAGCTCGAGCATCTTTTCCCCGGGCACTCAGTATGGACGTGGTGGAACCCGCTACCCCAATACTAACTTACACCTACACACTTAAATATTTAAGACTAGCCCGCCGGGTCTACCATCTGCCGCCTAAAGAAACTAAACAAAGCTGAGAAACAACACCTCTGCAAACTGCAGACCAACACTTTCAATAATCCGCGTAGACTGCACGCAATAGATCCGGAGTCATTTGATTCGCAATGGAATTTCTGCTGGAGAAGGCGGATCTCTACCACATGATATGAGCCTGCCAATAAAGGCTATCGATATCAATAACCAGCCAACGCAGGAAGGGTGGGAGGCAGCTCCGACCAGCTTGGAAAAAACGAGTCAAAAAGAACTCATCGGCAGAGCCCGGGGAGTAGTCTGGGCCAAAGAAGTTCCAGACAGACAGCCACAGCCGGCGCATACAACCTTGTAAAGAGTTTCAATTAAATATTTTCTGTTCAGTTCGTAGGGGCTCTAAGCAGTTATTAGGAAAAGCGGCGTAGCAGTACAGCAGTGTAGAGATGCCTGGACCGTTCCGTGGCGGAAGGAATTATGGAAGGGAGGATAGGGGCAGACATTGAGAAAAGCTGATAAAGTTTACAGAACCTTTCGCTGAATTTCGCGATTAAAGCAACAATCGTACACGTGGTTAATTTTTCGCAAGATTTTTTAGTAGCGCGGTTGAAAACTGGATTTAGACGATAATCTAACAATCACGTGCCGCGGTGGCTCAGTGACTATGCCGTTCGGCTCATGAGCTCAAGGACGCGGGATCAAATCAAGGCCCCAGCTGCCGCTATTCCATGGAGGCGAAACGTAAAAACGTCCCTGTGATGTGCGATGTCAGTAGCGACAAAGAACCCCATGCGGTCGAGGTTCACCCGGAGTTCACCCTTTACGGCGCCTCTCGTAGCCCGTGGGCAGCTTTCATGGAGGCTAAAAGCAACTTACCGTACTCCACTACAATTGTCCAGCGTGTACGAATTTTGTGGGGCAGCCAGTTAGCTAACCCAACGTAGGCGGTTCACGATCTTACCCTTGCAGCATGCGAGTATATCTAAAAACTTCTCTAATTAGTGGCTTGGTCGAAGCGGGGAAAGGATACTAAGAATGCCACGGCTCTGACTCTAGCCACTCGTTTTTGTTTGTCCTGCGTCAGGCTGTCTACTTACGTGAGCTGCTATTTATCAGTGACATTTTTGTGCTTAGTCGGAGCAGTAGTTTTACCGGTTACAAAGACATGTCACATCTGAGAACATGCTCCGTGGCTGTAGGATAATAATACATATCGATTTGGTCGTAGGCGCACGGAAAACCTCCAAGGTGGAGTAGATTTGTAATAGGGGAGTAATTACTCATTAGGATCCACCCAAGCACATCAATATGGCTACGAAGAATAACTATGCATATTTCCCAGAAATATAGAGTCTACCGCGGGGGATTCCCCTAAACATTAGACCGTTCCCACATCTAGTTGTTGATCAGTTCGCTCTCGCTTTAACCATCTGTTGGCCGTCTTGGTCAGCTCAGTTAGTAAAGCGACTGCGCCGGACGGGCGGTGGTCCTGAGTTCGAACCACCGACCAGGAGGAAATTTTTAGCTACGAAGTTTCTGTGAAAGCTGTGATTGGGTTGATGCTAATGAGGTGTTACTTCCTTATTTCTATATGCAGAGCTGAGCCTGCATCCGGCGAGTGAATATTTATATACCGCAGCGTTTCCTTCGTTTCGTCTCAGCGAAGATGCAGAAGGCTTCTGTCTATTTTTTTGCCCGCACGCTAGTGTGCTTGAATATGTTTTAATTATTTCTTCTAAAAGTGCCGGCTTGCGTTGATTCAATTCAATTCAATTCAATGCAATTTGCCATCATAGTACAAATGATGGCGGGGGCCCGGAGTAAAAGCAGTCGTTTGAGAGCTTGACAAGGCCAAGGGCCCCCACTTTGGCAGCAATGGAGTAGCCTGGCACATGGACAAAAATGCTAAGTACATCAATTGTACATCGCAACACAGCAGAAACAACAACACAGCAGAAGCAACAGAGAAATAAGGCTGTTTAAAGTTTATAACAATTATCACAACAAGAGCACCGGGAATACAAGTGAGAAGAAGCTCACAATCTTTGCGAGTTAAAAAGAAAGAAAAAGTAGGTTAAACTAGTGACAAAAAGTAATAATCTTGGTAAAGGACTCTTACCAAAATCATTTTTTCTGCTCTTCCGGTACTTTAATGCATGCAGGATAATCGAATCGTTCAGAGCCTCGGTAAAGACGTCATTAAAAGTTAAGCGGCCCGTGCGCGTCGCGCTGTAAATTCTCGAATTCCGGAAACAGTACATTTGATCTGAGCAACTTTGAATTTTGAAAAGCAGCCTAAGAAGTAATTGCAGTTGCTAAAGAAAATTAAAAAGAGACGGGAGATGACAGTTGAATTGAAAGTAGCATTTTTAAAATGAATACCTAAGAAAAAATCTTTTTTTTGTTAAAAAAATAATTGAGATGAGCAAAGGCGCGCAGAAAAACATCCATTTAGACGTAAAGGCCTCTGCAGGTCGTTCGTAACTAATTGCTTTAGCAGCACACTTGACATCTGCGCACACCGCCTTGATAAGATGAAACGTTCGGCCTTTCTCTACAAATGACCGTAGAAAGCATTTCGCTGCCGATGCGCCGCAGTAGAGCATGGGGAACATCATTAAAGAAGTCCTACATCACATTTGAACAACGTAAATAAATTTGCCCAGTCAATGAGATGCTGTTGTGATGGACATCCTAGTTTTATATTGCGCCTCCAAACTCCGGAGGAAACGAAGAATGAAGGATGAAAGTTTGCAGTCTTTTTCTTTAGACTTTTAAGAACTAGCACCCTCTTCGTGATTCGTGTAAGGGGCACATGTTTCGAAACGTCCACTCTTCGGATAACTTCAGGCGTAACACAAACGTCACGCGTTACAACATCGGCATAGACCCTAAAGTAACCAGGCGACATAGCGTAGCATGGAGCGTTGGCAGTAGGGTCGAATAAGTGCGCCTTGCCTGAAAGTGATTGCCACTCAAGAAGAAAAACAAAAACAAAAAACGAGGACGCGATGACGCTAATGATGAAGTTTCACAGGGTGGGGCCGGTGGAGAGGTGCATATTTTTGAGTGTGGTAATTATCACAAGATGAGAAGGAAAGGTGGGAAGAAGGGCAACACTAAGTTTCGATTCCCAGTTGGTCCTGCTCTGCAAAACGCATTGGGATAATTCTGGTAGAGGAGCTTCATGGAGCAGTGTTCCTTAACTTCCAATGCATACTACGCTTTTTTAAAGAGTGTTTCGAGACCCTTTATTGCTGAGGACAGAATAACGTAAGGCATATGGAAGTACTACGTGTTGGAGGACCGCAGGCAAAGAAAGCCCAAACACGGCCAGCGAGTGGAACTTAGTCAATACCTTCACTTTGGCTTCTTTTGGGCGCAATGAACAGCAAGGATTATGTAAAAAAAAAGATGTTATAAAATACCACAGGAGAAAACGCAGGGATTTTCCAAAGTAATGCACGGAAAGATCAGTCAAAAGAGGGCAGTTTTGAATTTGAATTACGGAAATTTAGGTTACGGAATGGGACATTCTTTATTTAAAGAGAAATTTTGGGCGCTAAGCCAGATTGCATTGAATACATACAAAACAGCTGTCATAATTACGCCGCAAATTAGTATGCACGTTCACGTTCATTTTGTATTCGTCTCGGTTTTAGCAACTGCAGGTTGTGCACTGCACTGCAGGCTGTGTCTAGGTTGTGCACTGCAGCTCACTCGACAATCACAAAAGGTCCCACAGCTGTGACCCAGGGACGCCTTTGAGAGCACTCTACTCTAAATGTATTCAGGTACAAGTAGAAGCATTGTGTACGGGAACACACGAGTCCGAAGCCGATAGGGGACGTCTGGCTGTTCTAAAGAATGGAGGCACACCCAGCTGTCATTTCAAGGCGACTGCTTTTGGAAATGGCGTGGCAGCTACGCAAGCAAAGTGATCGTTTCATGAGTATTCCGCTTTTCGAATGAGAGGCATTCTCCTCAAAATTCTTATTGCTCCAAGAAATCGGGACTTTTGCCTTCGTGCTTGCGACAAGCCGTGATTCAAATTTTTAGAACAGCCCCAGCCATGAGGTCGACCTGCATTGCGACAGGTTTGCGTGCTCTCTTTCATATTGATCCAACCTGCGCACTGCATTTTTGTTCAGCAAAAAACTTGAAAGCTCGACTTCCCCTTTCACTTCACGAGCTGATATTAAGTTGAACCCTCGGTCACAGTGTCAGTGCGAAGCTTAGGTTTCTTCGCTTCTAGGAAAATATATTTTGCTCTCCTGATCGTGTCTAACTTGCTCTGTTGGAACCTAAGCATCCATTCATGTTTAGAAATTTGAAAAACCTGTAAAACTCTGTGAAGACCCTCAGAATATTGCGAGCCCTACTGTCTCGTGGCCGCGATTGAGCCCACAGGCGAGTCAGTAATAGTCTTGGCCTATTCTGACCTGCTCTTTGCCCATTGATTATCCTCGACGGCTGCATCACTCCTCAGTATTCCGAACCATTCATTGCATCTATATGAGGGTACTCTGTATACTGGCTGTGCTGAAGTATTCGGTTTGATTTGATTTACACGGTTTAACGTCACGAAACGATTCAGGCTAAGAGGATCACCGTTGTGGAAAGCTCCAGCTAATTTAGACCACCCGGAGTTGTTTAACACGCACTGACATCGCACAGTGCACGGGCCTCTACCACTTCGCCTCTATCGAAATATGACCGCCGCGGCCAGTATTGAACCCGCGCCTTTCGGGTCAGCAGCCGAGCACCATAATTACTAAGCCACCATGGCGGCTGGTTCAGTACTCATAAGAAAATTATCGGCAGCAAGTTAACAAGCATGAAAATGAAGTACAACGTCTTTGATGCCCTTCTCAGCAACCTGACCGACAGATCACTGAAGCTCTATAGGGTTATTTCTAAAAGCGGGCGAAGAATCCTCTTCTGCGCCAGTGGAATTTCAGGAGGTGACTACTGCACCGCATTGACAATGGCTGAAAATTATTTTTGAAACTTCCTCAACTGTGCCTGTGAGTCAGAAAACGAGTGATGCTTTAATAGTAGCCAATAGAGGCGTGACATGATGAAAATAACTGATGTTGCGCTAGATGCCGGTCATCCAACTTAACTCTTCTACCTTTGTAGTTGCATCGGATATTCTTTCCGGGCCTAGAATTCGGTCGTTGTTACTGGAAAGCCCCATTTCCCAAGCAACACCTCTCTTAAGTGCGTCAATGTCGCGAGGAATGAAGTGTTAATCGAGCGCCTCAAGCATTAAGTTTGGGCCGAATAAAGAGGCGTGCTTTGACTTGTCTGCTGACGCAGCAATCAGAAGCTGTTGTTTCGATGCCCAAAATATAAAGTTCTTTTCGGTTGGTCAGCTGACCGCGCCGTCCAAAACCAAAGAGAGGGCAAGACCAGAGGTGTCCTTTCTCGTCACTCTCACAATCATTGTTAACTGTTTGTGGCTCTTCAATAAAAGCTAGAACCACGAGCCGCCAAATTCCAGAATCGTATGCTTAGTTAGTAATTGCGTGAGAGTGTCGCACTTCTGGAACCATTAGTCCCACTACGGGAGGCTCGCTTGCAAAGTAACAAAGTTTGGCCCTGGTATGGAAAGAAGAGGACATGCCCGAAAGTTTGCCAAGGCTATTTTTGTTCCTACAGCCACAAGTGCAATTTTAGCCTCGCACCATGCTCAGACCATTCAACTGAACACAGTGCCCGAGCTCAAAGCAGTCAAGACCGACGAATGCAGGTGCGATGACGACCTCTCAGTCTTGGATGCGCAGAAGGCGCAAGCCTAACCTAACGTAAGTTGTCCTGCGTCGTGACATGTTTTATTCAGGACGTCTTTACTTTGAGGTGAGCTATTACAGGCACGTCGGCGCGCGAAAGTAGTCAATTAAACAGAAAAGCTGGAGGAGGTAATGTGTACAAACCAGGTGAAAACTAAGAAGGGCCAACTTGAACCAGAAATGCTCTTTCATATCTCCGTTAAACATCCCCAGTGAAGCGAAGCCTAGACTGCCCGCTTTTGGATGTCTTATGTCAGTCGCTTCCGCGAAGGCGTCTCACGAGCTTCGTGCTTCAAAAAGAGCACCAGTGAAAGACAAAAGAACGATAAAACCCGTGTGACGACAGGCTTGAAACAGTGAACAGTGGGTGTTTTGGATCTCTTGTCCACTCATGCGCGGAGAGAGCCCTGCGCCTAAATCTCAAGTCTCCTTTGATGCGATTCCAAACTCTTCTTTCTCGGCACCCCCGCCGCTGCCCCGCTAATCACATCTGCGACTGGTGCATAATTCAAGAGGCACAGAGTGCCTCCTGTCGGCCCGACGAATTGATCCGAGAAACGTGGCGAAATTGGGAAACCTTTTGGGAAGAAGTGCCTGCTCGGTCGTCGCACTTTCTTGTATGCTGTGCCACGGTACTGGTCTTATTCTTCTTTTATGTGTTTTTTTTCTCCCGCCGTGCTTAACACGCAATGCATTTGGTCGGTCCGCTGAGAACGACAATGCGTGCTATTGGCGTATTCGGTCGACATGATCGATTTACGGTTGTTATCCGCTGTGAAGGCGGCGAGGCAAATGTCGTAGGAGAACACGGAAGTTTGGACGTAATTCTGTGGCAAACGTCTTACAACAGCAAGAAAGTTTGGATGTAACTTTGCAGGGTGCGGCGCAGTTTGCGAGGCAAATCACGAATGTGCTTCGAATATCCTCCGAAACAGTAATTTTTATTATTGATTGATTAGCAAGAGAGAGCTTTCTTGCTCACGATGAAGCGAGTAGAGGGTATGCGGGCAATTTGTCAAGTTACGTTTCACGAAACACGGTCATTATTACACACGGTTAGGCGGTTTATTAGGCGGCTATATTGGCCCTTCTTTTGCTTTGCGATGGGCCTGATGCAGACTTTCGCGGAAAGAGCCAGAAGTAATTCATTACTTGTAATAAATGACATTCTCTTCGAATTTTTGTTAATGGATTGATTATTATTGTGGAAAGTAACGTTCACGGTACCTCAATACTTTTTAAAATAATCGATTACTAATAATCTGCGACGTTTTGTTTCCTAAGAACAAACTGTGCCATTAGCTTAACTCGAGAACTTGAACTAGGTGGGAAAGAGTGGTGTAACACGGAATTGCCTCGGGTTAGAGCGAAAACAGTCGAGCTGCGGAGAAGCCGCTGGAGGGTTGATGTCCGCACATGCTAGCCGGAGCGGCCTGCATTTGATTAGCCCTGTGTTCCGCGCGTACCGCCCATCGCGTTTTTTAGTTCGCCACGACGCCACAACAGAATGACATGTTTGGTGAGCTTGGCCTTTGTCCCCATCAGAGAGCGAATAACAGTGAATCGCAGCGCATGGCATAGCTTCGAGGTGGTGCCCAAGGTCTTCGTATCTTAAAGCACCCCATTTCCCTCAGAAGTGTACATCGAGAAGATATTCAGTTTATCTACTGATGTGTTCCCAGCGAAAGATTAAAAAAATGCCGGAGAAGGCTTAGAAAAATAACTGCAGGTGAAATTAGAAACGCATGCACGACAACACACAATACATCAAGCAAGCCGCACGAGCTCACTCTCGTCCCTGTATATTTGTGCTCGAATCAAAAGTGGACGAAAAATAACGTAACAGCAATCGATTACTCTTTGTAATTGTTCATTTGCTTTTCATGGGCCAGTCAGATTAGTTGCGTTCCTGGGGAAGTAATTGCAAATATAATGGGCTGCTTGTTTTCCGCAGCGCCTACAAAAGTGAGCTGATGTAACTTTGGACAGGGGTTCAAACGAATTGTTACTTCTGAGAAGGAGACCTTTAGGCGCTGATCTAGCTGCGAAGTGTTCGATACCTTTGTTGATTCTTCCCGTTCTTGCAGTCATATGAGCCAAATAGCGCATAAGCTTGAATCCGCTTCTTTGCCGGAAATGCAGTATTTTTTTTTGTTTCACCACCACGTTGCTCATGGTAAGAAACTAATAGCTGCACTTTTTCTAAAAAAATAGTGGTGGTAGCGAAGGTGCGATATGGTAGCCGTTTTAGCTGTGTGGTGTAGTGTTAGACCATTTGACTATGAAGCGACGTATGCTAACCATGTTGTGAAAAATGTGAATTTCTTGAGAAGCTAACCTTGGCTTCGGCAAACATGAAATACAGAAATGCAAATCGCACTGGCTGTTATATTCCGAGCCGCTGCAAAAAAGTGATTGGAGTGGTAGATCCTTCCAAGAACTGTGTTTTAGCCTCCCATAGCGATTCTGAATTTTCACTTTTCCCTAGCCGGCCATTGTTTAAACTTTGAATGGTTTTGAAACAATTGCTATTCGAGGCATCCAGACGCGATTGCTTTTGACCTGTGCCCAAGGTCTCCTTACAGACTAAATTCTGTGAGGCACTTAAATTGGTTGGACACGTTAGTGTCGCTGTAAATTTTGTAATTAGCAGGATGTGTAGTTTCGGCGGCGGAGGAAAGAAATCAGCACAGTTTTAGAGGTATTCAAGGACATAAGGCACGTAGTGCACCATTCCAGCAAGTGAATTAGGCCGTATCGGAGGGCAGAAGTATTGGCCAAGGCCGTTACAGAACAGTATAGTACGCAGTCAAGCAGTACACAGCAGTATAGTACACAGTATAGTACGCAGTACACAGTCATCAAGGGCGCACAGCAGACTGACTGTTAGCGGAAACAAACTGCATGCGGTGAGATTAAAAGCCTTGGATCCGACTAAGCACTTGTGGATGGAAGTTTAATTCAGACAGCTTAAGCAGAAGGCCGGGGTGAGGTGCCTTGTCGAATGCTTCCTCGCAATCAATAAATATAGCATCAGGAGGAATGTTGCGATCTAGATTAAAATGAATGACATGAAGAAACACAGCAAGTTGCGTTTCGCACGAATGTCCTTTACGGTAGCCATGCTGGCTTGAATGAAAAAAGTTGACAGATAGTGGAAAGGAACCTACATGGGGGATAAATGATGCGTTCCACAATTTTAGAGCACACACTAGTTAATGAAATTGGTCGGTAATTATCTGGAGATGATTGGTTACCTTTCTTGAAGACTGGAATTACCTGCCCAGTGCGCTGGTCAAGGGGAATGGAACCGGTGTAAAATGACTGCTCGAAAATAAGGGATAGAACAAGGCTGCAAACATGTTTAGGGTTTTTTTAAGACTTTCGAGTTTATTCCGTCAATACCGGAGGAAGATAAATACCTTAGCGAGTCTATGATTTTAACAATGGAAGGGATTACAAGTAATTCCTTCCATTGGTTCATGCGAGAAAGGCGGGAAGTCGGGAAGGTCATGGGTGGTTTTGTTAGTAAAAACAAAACAAAATGCGGCATTTAAGACATTAGGTACAGCGAATACGGTTACAGGCGAGCTGAAGTTGTCACAGAGGGAAATAGTATCAGTTACGCCATGGTTAATTGTCTTCCAGAAGTGCTTTGGGTTGGTCTGTAGCATGGTAGGAAGGGTAGAAGAATAAAAGGTGTTTAGTTTGGGTAGGAAGGTTGGAATATTGTTTCGCGATAGTACAATACTTGCTCCAAGCTAGTTCAGTGTTAAATGATTTGGCAGATTAGAATTGTTTTTTTTTGTTTTTTTAGGCTTCTGAGTGCCACATTAAACCAAAGGGAACGTGTTCGCTCAGTTATGGTGATCGTAAGAATATAAAGCCTTATCAAGCGTAGTAACTCAGATTTAAAAAGCAACCAGTTAGATTCAGTAGAACGTAGACCATAGGTAGAGCCAAAACTATTATAAAAGTTAGTGAGGTCCCGATTCATGCTTAAGAAGTCACCTTTGGTATAAAGAGTTAGTACCTTTTTAGACTTACTGCTCTTTGAAATGCTCGAGGGAAAGGCGGTGTGAACAACGACGGGATCACTAAGGAGAGAAATGTATGAAGGGGCAGAGAATCGACAGGGTGAGATGTCAGTATAAGATCAAGAATGTTAGACGAATGATTAGTCTTTGGCGTGGGTTCCGCAACAATTTGCGACAAGTCGAAAGTAAGACATGTGTTGAAAAAGTTACAGCCGTCATTAATTTTTGCCAGTGTACTGGCTATATTATTCCAATCTGTGGTCGGAAAGTTAAAATTGCCAAATAGCAAAATAGTGGTATTAGGATAGACCGATGTTATTGAATGGAGTGCGTCATGCAAGAGTGTTGTGAATGAACTTTCCATAGGAGGCGGACGATAACAGACACCGATAAGCACTCTAGAAAAGGAAGCATGACAGCATATCCAAATCATTTCTAGTGGGGTTGTAATGTTCATGAGAGAACAACTTAGGATGCTCTTGGTGGCGATGAGCACGCCACCGTTGCGGCAGCCGCCAGGCCTCTTTTTCTGAAATGTTTCAAAATCAGAAAATTCAGGTAGGATTTCAGTATCTGAAAAGAAAATAAAATAACCAAGTTTCCTTTAGCAACACCACGTTTCTATATAGAGAACTAATTAAGAAACACAAGGAATCACGTTTCGGTATTATGCTGAAAATGTTAGTGTATGGAAAGGACAGATGGTTACCCTTATGCTGGGCATTCTTAGTGGGTACGATTGGCGCGGTCTATGGATTACACTCAATCACTTTTTCAGACGCATGATCAAAAATCGAAGTTTTGTAATCGGAAACTAGTCTATCGCAGCGGAGTTCGAGAGGACATTTGGTTAGATCTGGCGAATTCCGCAGGGCGTTTGCGGGCGAGTCCAATGCTAGGAAAAAAATCTTCGCTCACTGCGTGTTCAGTTGATTTAGACCTCTTGCATGGTGACAAAATTCTCTCTTTGTACTAAAAATGAGAAAATTTCACGATTAAGAGACGGTTTTTTGTTCTACAAAAACACATAGCCGATGTGCGCGATGTGCTTGTTCGCGCTGGTGGAAGTAATATTTTTGAAGCGAGGAGTGTCTAATAAGCTTTTCAACACTGCCAAGCCAGCACTGCAAGGTGTGAAAGGTATCCAAGTTAGATTTCAAAGTAACTATAAATGTGATGCATGTGTAGAGCAAATTGTTCATAAATGAATCGGGTAGATGAAATATCTCTACTGGCATCGTGATTCCAGTAGATCTACGCAAATTGATCAGGGGAAGAAAGAAGGCTTAACTGTGCTCAGAAAGATTTCATGCATAAAAGAAAGGTCATCTTTCAGACATAGAAAGCTCATACATGCAAGCACGGTCATGTCGTGAGCTGCATTCAAGTTTTCGCTGGTAACGGCTGCGTACAATTAGGATAAACTCTTCAGCTTTCCTATGTGTATGGGGTAGCATTCACTTGTTCCATACCATGAAACAGAGACAGGCATTAATCTCTGGAGACAGAGAGATGTACTGCCTATGAAAAATGCATGGGCGATTGGTTTACTAAGAAATGTTGTACACAGCGTCAAGGGTATGCAGTGAACTAAAATAATATACTGTGGTTGCTTTGCAAAACACAAAGAGCAGTTGAACTAACATTGAGACACCTAATTTTGTTTACTTTTGGCAGAATAGCTCCTTTTTACATAACAGAGGACCTCAAGCAAATCAAGCTTTCTCGGGCAAAAATTCTTGAAAGTAGAAAATTGTAAGGCTCTGGTATGGGAATATTGAAGGTAATAATCCATTATTCTGATATGTAGCAAAATCTTTCTTTTTTAAGTGGTTTCGAGCGATCGCATCGAACAGTTAGGACTGCCATATAAAACCAATGGAGAACCCCTTTGACGATATGAAAAACGTTAATATAAAAAAACTAGAAGACTGCCGTCAGGTGATCTGCGAATATATTGATTGTTAAAGTGAAATCTTAGTTTATATGAAAAAAATGCGTTAATAAACGGTTTCCCGCTCAAAAATACTTTTGTCTTGAATTGATGGGTATGTATCGTCCTTTGAAATAAGGAAAATAAGACTGCTTCTCTGGAAACAGCTGCGGCCATGTAGTTATGGCGTAATCATAGCGCGCAAAGAGCCTACCAAAATGAGTCAGTGTTAACAGCGACCGTACAGGAACGATATCCCGCCGCCAGCGATGTGCTGGAATATTGTTTTTTGGTGCGATTATTCTTGATTGACATTTGATATAAGCCCACATTAGTCATAATTTCTCTGGCAAAGCGTTCCCACGCAGAAAAATTTGCGGCTCACAGTTACGGAGCACGAGGCTTCTTTGATGCTTCCATACAGGCAGCTTCACAAGATGAACTCGTGCGCCATTCACGTGAACAAATACAAGCAATATTAAGAGGAACAGTTAGTTCGCACCCGAATATCAAATTCACATTGGTTTTGCATCGCAGTTAACAATCTGTTTTAGGGATCATTCGTCAGAAGGAAAAGGGCTGTGGAACAAAAGTTGCGGTTTTTCTTCGCAGTAAAGACTTCATAGGTTGTGACATGCTTTCACCGCACTCTGCTTCTTACTGAGTATTCCTGGACAGCCCTTTTTCATGGTTATGCTGGAAAGATGATGCGCGTCTGAGTGAGCGAAAACTACGTAGTAAGGTTTATGGTTTGTGGGGGTTTAACGTCCCAAAGCGACTCGGGCTATGAGAGACGCCGTAGTGAAGGACTCCGGAAATTTCGACCACCTCTCCTCATTGAGCGCGCGTAACCAGATCTCGTTTCTAATGCTAGTTCATCTTAACACCGCCCCGTCTGGTGCTCAAGTTGAAGCGTCTTCAGAACAAAATTTTTACGTTGTAAATCTTTAAAACTTTCTTGCTGACTGCATAAAACTACGAGCCCTTAGTTAAGCACTTTTACCTCAGTCCCCGGAAGCGGCTGATGAGCAGTAAAATTTTTCTGATTAAAATGAACGATTACCGGAAGGTTAGATGCGGTCATGTCATTTTAAAAACCTGTGGGCCGTTAGAGGCAGGCGCCTGAAGTGCTTTTTATGCGGTCGTCTGCTTCAAGAAGAAGTAATTCTATACTCAGTTGAGGCCCAAAGCGGTAACCTTAGTGTGTCTGCGCTGTCACTGAAGCGACAGAAAAAAAAAAACAAGAAAGAACTCCTCTTGCATACTACAGACTTGTTTTCAGTGATAAAGTATTTTTTTTTGCAACAGACGCCAGTGCAAAGAAAAGCGTATATTTAAAATGCGGAGGGGGGAATCACCATAAAGGTCAGCTTTCAGTTAAGGCGCTTAAGGAAGCTGCGGACGGAAGAGCTGGTGCTGGGCATTTATTCAGTGGCACTACTTCGGCCCGAGGCAGGAGAGTGAACAGAGATGATATAAATTGGGATAAATGCAAAAACTTGCCAGTGTTGCCGCTGTTCGTTCTCAAAGTCTAACAGACGCCATCATTAACAATTGGTCACCTTCTATTGCAGCCGTGACTTTCTTCTGATTTTTGCAATAATTATGGAAGCCGAGATTATAAATGTTTTCAACATTCGGAACAAAAAGAAATAGGATGCACCGTCAAATAACGCGGAACACAAAGCGGAAGGTGAACGAAGTTGTTATCCCGCAGTGTTCTCGCAACTAGCAACCAGTGAAATTTCTCTTGTTGAGGGAAAACATTAGACACATATCTATACTGCATGAAAATAGCGTCTGGTTGTTGCGAAGCTGTTAGACGACGCGCCACCTAGGACTCGGCTTTTTCCTGCATAAAGGATAATCCGGACCACCAGATCGCTGCATAGAATAATTCTATTACAAGAACCGGATTTGAAGCAAACAGTGGCCGCCAAGACCACCCAATCTTAGCGCACCATGCGCCTGCCCATCAAATCCTCCGATAGCGGACATGCTTGCACGAGAAAAAACGATGTGTGCTGGACAATTGGCGGGAGGGAGGAAATTTAAACAGAGGTCTCCGGGGGGGTGGGGTGGGGGGTGGGGGGGGGGCTGTTTCTCCTGATGTTCTGATAACCACCTTCAGAACCACATAGCGTCTCATTTACTGGCACTTAGCCGCATTTGGAATACAATTTGAATACAGGGCTGTAGTTGTGTCTTAGTTCCCTCAGACCCAAAACGAACGCATCGATAGTTAACTTCATTTGAACCTATTTAATGCTTCAGTCTGACATTCTTCTGGGCTCTTTTGTAATGCGGCATAAAGTGTAAGTGTGCCATACGCATTAATAGGTCATACCTTATAAAACGAAACAATAATTCAATGTCTGGCACAGCTGGAAGAAAAAATTAGGAGGGCGCTTATCGTCATTATGTGTTGACATTGCGTTAGCATTAGGTCTTGCTCTTGCTTGAATAACTAACTTGCCTTAGCGCATTAATCAGCGAAAGCTGAGTGGCTTGGCTGAATGGCTCCCACCTTCCACGGTACACACCCGCTGGGTTGTTCCCGTGGCAACATCGCTCAGGTTGCCCATTCCTCCACCCGCTTCAGGACCTCCTCCGTGCCTCTCCATGCTTTCCGTTACAATTGGAGAGGAGGATTTCTCTTTCTACTGTTTGTCATTTTTTTCAGGGTCGTTTGTAGTCATCTTTATTTTTGCTTAGTGATTTTTCTCAGTTGATTTGGGTTTTTCCCGTGGAAGCCAGCCACCTTCCAGTCTCTTCCTCTTATTCACTAAAAGTACTTTTCCAACTGCCAACGGTGGCTGGTGGCGAAACGCTTTTTCTATGTGCCAAGTAGTAGTTGGTGGCAAAGGTGCGCAATACTGAGCCGAACAACGGCGGACACTTTTTCCTCACGGGGGGGATTCTAATGCAACGCATTAAAAGAAGTCATCGGGTGGTACTGAGGGGGTGGAGGAGGATGTTCATTCGCTTGTAGTAGGGATACTTAGGGCGCGCAGCGACTGACGTAGAAGTCATTATGTGTACGGAGAAGGTAATATTACAAGCCAATCCAGAGCGCTTGCAAGGGGAAAGCGGCTACGTACACGGGCTGAACTGACGGCACAAGAACTCCAGCGGGTAATTTATTTTACTTCTGTGCACGAATTTAGGTCCTCGAACAAAAAAAAAGGAAAATGCGGGAAAAATACTGGAAGCCAAGGCACGCTCTCATCGATTCGAGTTATGAGCATCCGAAACAGATGGCGATGATGGCCCGCCCGTGTTTGACGCGAAAGAGATGATAATGGAAGATTACAATAGGTGAGCAACAAGCTTTGACACCAGCGCCTGCCGCTAGCCCTGACTGTTATCATAGGAGAAAGCGAACTGTCGCATTAATAACAGCAGCACTTAAGAGTTGTTTTTTATTCTTTGGCCAGCGTCTGCCCTTTCACGCCATTTAGACAAACGATATTTCTCAGCTATCAGTTCTTTGGTCTATTTTGCATATCTCCTAGTGTCGACTGAGTCCCTCTTATAATTCCCTTGGGTGACCTTTCCTGCAATTGTCTTTTTATCGCACGCTCGACACAAAACGCTAGAACTACTTGCACTTTGAGCTAAGTTTATTTTAGGCAGTGCTTCTATTTTCTTGCAATGAGAATTGGTTTATGGGGGTTTAACGCCCCAAAGCGGCTCAGACTATCGAGGGACGCCGTAATGAAGGGCTCCGGAAATTTCGACCACCTGGGTTTCTTCAACGTGCGCTGACATGGCACAGCACAGGGGCCTCTAGAAGTTCGCCTCCATTGAAATTCGACCACTGTGTCCGGGATCGAACCCGCGGCTTTCGGGTTAGCAGCTGAGCGCCAAAACCACTGAGCCATCGCGGTGGCCCAGCAATGAGAATGTCAGCAGGGTATGTCGTTTGTAGTCTTACGCATCATTTCCATTTTCGAGCGCTCCTTAAACGTGTGCCACGGCTCTCGTTTAGAACTGCCGCCTCGATGACCCAAAAAGTTTTCCTTCTTTGCCCGCATTCAGCATGCCTGGGAACGTTTGGCGGCGGACGGCTATGTTTACGCCACTTGCATAACCAGCTACTGCAAAGAATACCTCACGGGGGGGGGGGGGGGGGGGCTCTTCTTGTCACTGATTTATCTCTGGACGATGCCCGGCGCAGAAGACTTCTGGCAGTGCTAGTATATATAGATCAAACGTGCGCTGCGCTGAGGTGCCGCCATTTCGCCTTTACTTTTCGCGGCTTATCTCGGTCTGCCTGTCGGTGTATGCGCCCAGCGTAATGCATCTTGGGAGAAGGGACCGTGTTGCGCTGCGTGAGGCCTACGCAACGGGCGCAGCAAGTGGGGCGAGGTAGGGTGGGGGGAGGAGAGCAAGGTGGTTGCCATGGCAACGACTGGTGCCGTGTATAGGCCGCGTTATAGCCAGCTCGCCGGCGTGAGACCACGCAAGGGATTTGGCTGTAGTCGGTAAGAAACTGCTTTACGACTCACAAATCACTGGCCGCTTAAATGGCGGCCGCGAAGACGACGGTTCCTCAGAAAACGGCCCAGCCATGCCCGGCTTACCGGATGACTCCGGTGTGCGGAGACTTGCTCAGACTTGCGCATCTTTGCTTCTGGTTTTCTTGCACAATGTGTGAACGAAGCTGCTTGACCATCGTTCCCTTTACTTTTTATAATTTTTATTACTGAGCACGGACTACGTACAGAGTTTTTCGCCAGCTACGTGGAAAGCCGAGACTTAACCCGCTGTTAAATTGACTCAATACGCGAACCGCAACAGGCGACGCGAAGCCTTACCAGAGGACGCTGTGGAGGGAAGTTCATGGTGAGCAGGGTAATGGCCGCGGAGTCTTTCAACACTATGCTGCAGCTAAGTGAATGACTTTCGCGGGTATCGTTAGAGCCTAGATCGGCGGAGTAATTGGGACGGTGTTCTTTCGACACCCAGCGCGGCTGACGCAGTTTATATTGAAACAGTGTCATTAAAACGCGAGCGAGAGAAAGTTTTCTTCTTAAGGGGCGCTGAGATAAACCTGATTGAGTTATTGGCCGCGGTAAAAATTGACTGACTCTCTAGCTCTTTCTGAGTATGGTGACGTTAGTCCGGCAGAAAATTTGTGACCGAGAAATTTGGATCTTAAAATCTTCCCGCTAGAGGATTGAAACTCTCGACGTCCTTACCGAAGAGAACGTCTTCCACCGTTTCGAAGTGAATGACATTATTACATAGCCTTCGGGACTCGTGTCGAAAAATTGGTGTCGACGCACACACTTTGCTTGCGAAACTTAACGGGGGTGGCGGCACATGTATTTCGTTTCTTGAACTTTTATAGCTTATAAGATCTCCGTTTTCAGTCGAGTGGGTCCTCTGCGATTAGTGCGATGTACACTATCGATACAGGCCAACTTTACTCTTTCTTCAGCGCACCTGTGAGAGGGACTATACCTGGAGTAAAGATGTATCAGTGTCGCTTTACTTGCATGTCGCCACCTAAAACTCGCGCGTTCACCCTCTGAAACATGTGAATGTGGTCCTAAAGGTCTTCGACCGAAAGGTTCAAATGCTCGCCGGGGAGAGATGACGCAGTGCGCTGTTAAGTAGACTAGGTGAATTTGGGACTGGGCGCTCTTGCGGTAAGCGGGCTCATTGAAGGCAAGGCTGACATTCTCGTCCCTGGCCCTGTATACGAACCGAAGTGCAGCTTTTGGCATCCATTGCATGAATGTAGACACCCACCAAGACGTGGTAGTTGCCGCGTTATACATACAATCAGATGCTGAACACTGATGAGATAGCAAGTTCGGAGTTCACTAGGCTTACCAGACGCAACATTGTTCCGTGACTGGACACAGCACACCTTCTCGGCGACAAAAGGTGACTGGCTGCGTGCGAACCGATCACTTTACCTGCCACAGCTATCGTTTACCGTAATAGTGATCACCTTGCCAACTGCCTCAGTGAAAATATAGTTATTGGCCATCGAACGGCGGTACCTACCCGCCTTAGCTGCCGGAACACATTATTGGCAATATTACTGGCTATCTTCTCCTTGTAAATGTTGTTGGGCCATCGGGGGGGGGGGGGGGGGGGATAAATACGCTTTCTTTGGCTGTAGCCTGCTGTGACTAGTGAGTAACTCAATAACGAATGGAAGTTAACCGCGGTTACGAAAAAGAAGAAAAACATTTATACAAAAGCGGAAGGCTTCTGAGACAGTCTGTGTCCAAAGCCCGCCCGAAGGGTATAAAACCCATCGGACGGGCTTTGAAGTTTTAGATTTCGGTAATTTGCCTCTACGCCAACACGTACACATTGGAGAGGCTTTGTAATCCTGCGCCCTGAACCAATGTATCTGAGACGATTGAATCAGTCGACACTTGCTCTGCCAATATCTAGGTCTTTCGGCCCTGCTTTTGTCAAATGACCCTACAACACAAACATTGCACTCGCGCCTTAGCAACGGAAGAAAATGTTATTAATGTTTAAAAGAAAAAGTTCCTCAGGGATCCCTGCTGTTCACGCATTTGCATGAGCTGTGCAGTCTAAGGAAGAAGAAGCAGCAGCATGGTAGGTATGGAGTGAAGAGGCCGAAGTATAGCAAATTTGTAGAAGTAAATCTCCCAAAAGATTCGTTCTTTTGCGCTCAGATTTTTAAATGTTTTGAGAAATGCCTATCCAAGTTCATATCCCCGTCGGAAACATTATTGAATGCGCACACGCTCTGCTTCAGCACGTTTTTGACCTGCGCTATTTTGACACAAGCAGGACTCAATGGTTGCCAGCGCTGGGCATTGAGTGATGATAGGTGAGATTTGTAGAAAAGAATCTGCTAGCCGTTTCGTTTGTGCACATATATTGGTGAACTTCTTGGACTGCTGACCTGAATATTCATCGCAGCAAATAGACGAAATGTCAAAATTAGCTTTACGATGAACTCGAAAATGGAATATTTTCATTATCGTACAAGGTGAATGTTCGAATTCAGCCTGGAAATGACAATGCGTATGTTGGCGAACAGCAGCAAAGGAACAGTGAGAATGAATGTACGCCTGACCTTGCGCTTTTATCCCTTTTTATTTTACCGCTTTACTCTTCCTGTGCGCTGCAAGAAGTGACAGGTGCATTTACACTGCAACTCGCGCATCACCGCTCGTGCAGCGCGTGTGGCGCACCCTCGACGCTGGGAGCAATGCAGCATCTTTGGCTGCGTTTTCTCGACAACGCATATTCGTTGTGCTCATACACAGCTTCTGCTTCCTCCCCGGTGGAGAGATATCCGCGCCACATAAACCTATGGATGCGAGAGAATTTCTTGCCACCTGTAGAGAACACCATTTGGTCAAGATGCGGACACGACAGATTATCTTCCAGTTTATGAATTAATCTATAGCAAACATAAACGGGGAGGTGTGATACAAAACACAAGGTGAGCAGGAGAGAGTGGCGCTTTTGTGGCAACTGCAAAATATCTATCTATCTATCCCTTAAAGAGTTAAAAAAGAAAACCTTCTTTAGAGTTCTTCGTACTGCAAAATAAGAAATTTTTTGTTCATTTCTTTGTTGTGGATTGAAGTAATCAAAGAGGCCTCATTCGCATTTTACACCCATTGAGCCCTGGTGTCCGATTTTGACACCATACCTGTATATTAGTTAATACTCTCACCATGAGCTTTAACTTAAAACTAAGTGGTTATGGGGACTGACGCATTGTAAAAACAAGGAGCAAAAAATCTACGACCGAAATAAAAAATCCAGGACCGACAGGGCTAGTGAGGCTTCGACGCTGGCTAACGCTCTGGCCGTACCAGCGAAATGAAATGCTCAAGGGAAGAGGATTCAGGTTAGGCTCGTCGATACGGGAGTGTTGGTCTTGGGGCTCACGCCACAGCGAGCGTCATAATGAGCCCACTAAAAATCTTTTGCATTTATGTCTGTACGACCACGCTGAAGCATACTAAAACAAGCCGCTAAGGTACAGCCAGGGACATGATTGCGTGTATCTGCTCACCGGTCCGCATTACCAATTTTCTGCCTGGCTACGCAATATCCACCGGGCAGCGAAGTTCATAGAAGCGCCCGTATGCAAACACTTCGCGAAAGTTGAGAGAAACAGATCCCCGCGAGCGCCCTGTACTTCATTTGCTAAGCAACCTGCAAGCCAGCTTGAGGCTACAGGGCAGTAAAATATGAACAGATTTAGCTACGCGTTTTTGCTCTCTGCTGTCGGCTTCGTTTTTCTCACGGGGTGCCGTCGGCGTGGGCTAGACGCACTTAGACGTGGTAGGCATGCAGAAAAACCGGCCAATAGAGAGCTCGACAACTGCAGAGCAGAACCAAGTATGATTAAAAGTGGGGCATGGTTGGCTAGTTTCCTAAAGTTGCTACCGCGGCTCCAGTGACTGTTCCAGGCGCAATGCAGTGGCTGCTTGTCGTTTGTGTGAGCATTAGCACATTTGCCCCGAGTGCACCAACTACGGGGTATATTTACAAACCTCGCTCGCTTCGACTTTCAAGAATATGTATGCAGGCGTCTGCAGTGAACAGCTGTGAACATGTTCACCAGTCGAGCTTGTTCCTTTATTTCAGGAGAATTCGCGCGACGACCATACCTTTCTCCTGGTCCGTGGATACCGTATCACATGAACGAACCATACAAATCGCAATTAGGTGGGTTCTGCGTAGAGCCTTGAGTAGAGACATTTTAGGATGTGACGTTGTCCGTGCGCAGAGCTCAGAATAAGACAGAATTGTGATTAAACTAAATGTGGTTGAAGTAATGTTATTTGAACTTCGCCGTTTTTCACGCGACTCAGCCGAACGTGTCTGTAATGTACGAAGTCGCGGCGTGCAGACAAATGACATCATACGCTATAATTACAGTTCGAAAACTTCACTAAGCGCTAGATACCTTCTCCTCCCATCTATGTGGTTATGGAAAAAATAACGGCTTTTATAAGCAAGAACGATGCAAGCAATCACAAAACACTAATTAGTTTTCGCAATACGGTAAGGTAACATCACCCGGATCGTAATGCGAACGGGAAGTTGTCTCCTTTGACCATGGCACTGATATGGCTGCATCATCTATAAACATTTTCTCCCTCCTAATGCTATGAGTGTGCAGCCAAAGGAAGTTCTCCACACTAACAAATAGAAGCTTTGCCCACGAGATTTTAGAGGGAGCAGTGAAAGCTAGGCTCCAGGAGGGTGATGTCGGTGTTTTGTCTGGCTAGTTAGGAAACCTTTCCTGTAGAAACCGTGACTGCATTGTAGCCAGCGGCAGTGAAAGGCCCACAAATGAGTATTTTATTCACTATTCGCGTCGTTGCACATTACTGCATTCTTTTTCGTAACATTGTTACTAACAATAGTCAGTGACCGCGTCAAGTTTACTTAACCATAACAGAACGTGGTGCTCAGATCAGGTAATCATCAGAAGTGCAAGTAGTACGTTGCAAGTGTCTGGGAAAAGAAAACATTCTTACTTCAAATAGACTTATTTTTTGCATAAAACACAGTAACGAAAGGTCAATTTAGCCGGTACCTCGGAGTCACTATATCGGGCATATTAGCATGGACTGAACCCATTTTGAAACTAGCGGCGAGCCTCTTTTGAAGATCGCCATGCATACATGGCCCCCTCCTTGTGTTCTAAAATTAGGATATGAAAGATTCATCCGTACTAACTGAAATAGGTATCTGGTGCTATTTAGAACCCTAATCAAGAATACTGATTTACCCACCAGAACTCGTTCAGAAAAACGTAGTCACGAGGAGTCACGTAGTCACGTGATAAAAACATTATCACGAGGAATGAATATTCGCTTAACTTCCAACCACTACATCACCGACGAAAGATTGTACGACTCCGCCTCTTTCATAAATTGTACTAGAACTTTCCAGACCTCCATGACATATAATTTGTAGCTTTCTTCAGAACTCGCCTCGTCTCTTTAATTCCCCCAGCAGTCAGCGTTTGCACAGATCAATAACAGCTTTCAACAAATCCTTTCTATTGACTGCAACAAAAAATATTTGAAGCAACTGCCACACTACACTGTAAACGAAGGCGACCGCACTAAATTGAGACAGGCATTAAACGATCACTGCAGCGAATAAACAGTATTGAATACCTGTCTCCAACCCAGTGATCTGAATAGTAACGCATTTTCGTTTCGCTGTTGTTCCTGCACTCCTATAACCCTTTGCCACTCTGTATTTATCAGCATTGTACAGTATCATTTTACACTGGACTGGAATGCATTCACTTGCCATGGCGCTGCTGTACATTATGTAGTAATGAATGAGCATTGCAATAGTTTCTTTACATTGTATCTGTTTCGTTCTTCCACTCATCCTCTATGTATAGCACAATTAGAGCCCTGAATGGCGCATAAAGGATGGTGATGAGTCCGAACAGCAAAGCTTTCACCAAACGATGCAGTGGCGTGGCGCTATACAGTATATCCTTGGTGGCTGCTTGCAGTGGTTTGGTTTCCTATTCGATGGCAATGCTTTCCTTTAGATGTGACAATTTTTGTTTATATCCACAGCGTCTCAATAAAGGTTTACGATGCTAAACTGCTTCACAGACATCTCAGGGTGCTTATTACCCCTTAGGTTGTCTCCAGTGTCAATAACATGAAAAACTCTGAGAGCACTGCAGAGACTGCATTGGAGAAATGCGAAAGCATTAGTGCTTGCTGCCACGTTGGTGGCTCCTAGTCGACCTTGGTAGCTCTTGTCCATATGACGTCATGTGGATTGCTCTAGAACTATCTGAAAACCTGCATATCATCTTACTTCTCAGACACCGACATTCAGGGCTCCGTTTTTTTGCTTTACTCTAATTGGTTGTCGCCGTGACATCATCAGACATATGGGATGACGACACTTGGTCTCACTAATTACCTCCACTAATTACCTTCATTACTTATCATATTTAATTATCCTCCCCAATCACCCTAATTGCTTAGTAACATCAGTTAATGTCAATAATTGGTGTCATTATCTAGTGTAATCGATTGTGATTGTTAATTAGGGTCATTAGTAATGCTAATTTTAATTACCAACGGCTATTGACTCTGACACGATATTGTTGCACTGACTTTACATACTTCACATGACTCTTCCTTACATGTTTTGCGGACACATTTTGCGGACACTTTTTTCGGACACTTCAGGAGCCGACATAGACTAGTAATGTTTTCGCATTAATAACAAAAGGCCACAGCATCATCACCCACATGGGCCTCAAACAGGCAACAGTTTGTTAGCATCTCTCTCACCGCATCCGAGCTCGTCGCTGCCGTTGCCGCAGTCGTCGTCCGAGTCGCAGTGCCACCGAGCAGGGATGCAGCTGCAGTTGGTTCCTTCCTCGGCGAAGCTGGTGCACGCGAACTGGCCTGGACCGCAGTCGCACATTGTGAGACCTGCACGGATCAGGGAAGAAAGGATACAGTATTCAAGCGGCGCTTCAGTTGATGGTTCTCTTAAATGTCTAGTTTTGCACACTGGGGGCTAAAATAAAAGTTACAACAGTAGTTGGCACGTGGTTTTTTTGCCTGTGCGGGGTGAATGGTGGCTACGTTTATTTTTTTATTATCTGACCTTGCAGAAGAGATACACAATGTAAAACAAATATAAAAAGCACTGAAAGATAAAAGCGAAAGAAGTAAAGTTTAAAGACATCATTCTCCTGTTTTCTCAATGAGTGAGTGAGAAAACGCTTAATGCATGAAGAAAATCGCAGTTTGTTGTGTGGGCCCTCATTCCAGGAGCCCATTGGCTTTTGCCGCCGCTCTGTGCCGGTTCACCAGCGAAAGCTGGTCTTTCGCCGCCTCCCAGCCGTCTCCCAGTTCTCAGTTGTTGGGTTATTGATATTCGCAATGCCTGGATTTTTCTGGCATGCACATACCATGCGGTATAAGTTTGCCACTTCACCGAAGAAGGCGCAATGTGGAAGAAGTCAATTACATTTTGCGCTGCAGTAGGTAAAGATTTTCAGTCAGTTATGGTGCGTGGGAAAAATGAATTCTTAAACACCTTATTCCTTGTGGTGAATGAGGTTGGTCAAGAAGACTTACAAATGTCTGGTCTGTCAATTTGCCGAAAAATGCTTTATGTATGAGTCCAGGCTCGTTTAAAATCTCTTATATTTGAGAAGATCAATACATTTTAACTATAATTATTGCTCTTACTTGTGAAGATTCCGCCCTGTCTTCCTGCATTATGACAGTTGATCAGCCTGTTGAAAGGTGTTCCGAAAAGATGAATTAAATAACCTTTCGCAAATAATTCAATGCCTCGAAATTTTATAAATAGGTCAAAGACTACACATAAGTATTCTAACATTGGTCTGATTAATGCTGACTAGGCTATAAAGTTTGTGAGGGAGCATTCTTGAGTTTATATTTGAGGACACAAAGTTTAGGAAAAGCTTATGGGCTTGTGTTGCTCATATGCTTGTTGCAGTTTAAATTTTTCGGATTCGCTGCACCGCAATATTCAATTTCAGCTACCCCAGAAAACGGAAATAATGGTAAACGCTAAGGTTCAAAACGGTAAGGATTCAATAGACTATCTTTTTTATGCGTTAATTTCAAAACGCTTTCTGATCTTTAAGATTTATACGTGATTGATCATACAAAACGAGAATCCTCAATTGGTTAGAATTTAGTAAAGCATTATCTGCGCAAGAACGAATACATAAAAAAAATACCGGGATCTATAAGCAGCCTGATTTGACGGGGAAGAGTCGCTACGCTAGTTATGTTGTTCACATGCATTAGAAGACAACATAAGTCTCAGGAAGTTTATTCAAATAATGGCCATCAATAAAACCGAATTGCATTCAGTTAGAGAAGTTAGCTGAAATTTATGATAAAGTTACGAAGAACGATTTCTGAAGCCTGAGAATTCATTTAGAATGAAAAATGAGGTCAAATACTTTACTGAAAGCGATAAAAATTATGTCAACCTGACCGGGCTTATCAACCATGCATTAGTATGAATAACTGATGCTAATCTTGTTTTTGTAGAATAACCTTTCCTAAAACTATTCTGTATGTTATAAAAGGACATAAATGAATGAATGAACAAATCAATCAAGTATCCGGTTCAGCGACGTATAGCTGCGTTCGCAGCTACCTTAAGGTCTCTTTCATAAGACGCAATAGTGAAGAAACTTTCGCTTTCTGGTTTCAACCGTCTTATTTTTCTGTTCACCTGCAGAACTACATGCTTGATCCATGAAGCCGATTACTTGCTTACCAGCTTCATTTTATTGTGAGTGGGACAAAGTTATCAAGGCAAAAAGTGCACATCGTTCAAAACCATTCCAAAGCTTTCCATCATTGCATCATCGAAGCCTGCCGATGCAGGTATAAATAATCCGAAACGCTCTAATTCTTGGCAAGCGAGGTGATTTTTACACAAAAGAGTTTGGCCACGCTTGCTACAGAGAATGCCAATAAGGAAGGAGTACAATACGACATATTATAAGAAATGTCCTTCTGAAATGAAACACAAGAGTCAGCATTAGGAGGCCTTAAAAAGACACGGTCCAGCGTAGATATTAAGTTGCAGTGTAGTGGTGTTGGCTTCTTCACTACTTGGTATAAGTTATAAATAAGTATATTATTAAGCACACGTTCTTCGCGTGCAACGTGATCGGGATAACGAAATGGCTTCTCTGAGTTAATTGACGGTAAGTTTAAATTACCAGTAAAAAAGACCGTGCCATGGTAAAAACGTCATAAAATCGCATAGTTCATGCATAAAATGCAGTGGGGAATCAGGTGCTCTGTAAACAGCAGTTAATGGAAAGGGTTCTTCCTAGCAGAAAACCTTAGTGCGGGGCTTTCCTGATTCCAAATTTGAATTAGTAAAAGACACCGAAACATCGGAACATAGTTTCGCAAATGCAAAAACCCCACCTCCTCTAAAGGAGGCGTAGTGAAGGAATACCCGACAAAGAATTGAATAACGCCCTGTTGCTCACACCACTTCTCGGTTCTTTGTTCAGTGTTCCGTATCAATCTTTCAATCTTTGCTCTTGCCTTATGGCGTATGTTGACTGTCATCTTGCCGTCACACACACACACACACACACACACCACGCACGCACGCACGCACGCACGCACGCGCGCGCAGCTGCAGGGGTATTGGTCAATATGCCAGTGCAGTTTTTTCTTCCTTCTTCTGTTACAGCAGAAGCAGCGGCACAGCAGAGATAAAAGTGACCTCGCAGCGGCCCAATAAAGAAATTCACAACGGTCCTACCACTTCTTTACTGGTGCTGATGGACACACGATCATGAAGATTGAACACGGTGACATGGAAAAAAAATTGTGACTTCCCAGCCACAAACAGGCTTTCACCAGAACAAGCCGTGTTAAGCCATTAGTGAAACCGTTCGTGAATTTTTCGCACAATCCGCACAAGCGGCGTAGCGTTCATGCAATATTAGTCTAGAAGGCACAACTCGAGACTACGCACTCCTTGTGAAGCCCTAGGTAAGTATGCACAACAACCGACATCCTACTGGAATCAGCAATGTTTGGCAACAAACAGTGGGTCGGTGCTTAATATAGAAATCATACTTATAAAACAGCTCAGCGGTAGGCATTCGAATGACTTAGCTACGGAGACGGGACAATTACTTTGGTAAAAAAAAGGATACAGTAGTGTAGTGTTATTTGAGAAGACAAACAGTATTCCATCGAGTAATACATTCAGTACACCGAAAGAAGCAAGTGTCATGGCAGCCGATCCCTCGATTGCTTCACGTCTTTGCCTTCAGGCCACCTCTGCCTCCACAGCATTTCTGCCGCATGTTGTTTTAACAAGAAGCGGAAGTAGGTAAACTTTTTTCGGCTATTCAGAACCGCTTGTAAGAACTATGCTTATGAAAGTTTTCGGTAGTGTTTTCTTGTTGTGCTGCTTTTTTAATGATAAGGACCAAAACCTACCAAACTAAACGCAGCCACCGTGTTGTTAGTTTGGTATTCCATGCTCCCGCTGCTTTCCATCCCCACGAATTCAGCTCGAAAGATGCAGCATCATCATTCAAGCTATTCGAATCACGTTTCTCCTCGCCGCCTATGGACCAGCCAGCGAAAAACCCGGGCACCCAAAGCAGAACCCGGTTTCAGCCGTCAACCCGTCAACTAACAACTGGCCTGCGCAGATGTCGCCGGCTGCCCGCTGCCTGACCCGGCACACTGAGTGGCGAAAATAAATCAGGACGTCTAGCAGCGCCATACGTCTCCCTCCGAGCTGCGTACGTCCGTACAGCAGAGGCTGCGAAGCGCGAGGGAGGGAACGCTGAGCCGTACATCTGGCGCATTATTGATGTGCCGGCTTGAACTAAGTATCACTCATAAAGCGTCTTTGCGAGCTTCGGCTGTATGACGCTGCTGGACACGTACACACGCACGTACAATTTCGCGCGGGTTACTGCTGCCCTACGCAGCAATAACGAGACACTCGTCTGATGGTTTGATGCCGTGTATAAAGCCCGGCCAGTCGGTCTTCGCCTGTCGTGACCCAAGGCGCGGTTGCATTTTTCATGGGCAAGACAGGGAGAGGCCGGAATTAATTTGAGCCATTTTTCACTTCCCGAGGAAAACCCAAGAGGCACAAAACAACAAGCACGGTGAGACACATTGAAGACAGCATAAAGAACGGTCGGGAAGGGGAATGGAAGCAGGCAGTGTGTAGCAGTGCTGGCGTAAGCCACTGTAGGGGGGGCGAAGAGGGTTGAGTTAGAGAGTGCATATATAGGTTTCGGGGGGATATGAAAAGAGTGAAAGGATCCTCGCTAAGCGTGTGTTTGATTTCGGCTGAATCTGCTCTCTTCTGCTGTGCGATATACAGTATCCTGCCGGTGCTCGATACAGAGGCAGGCGAAGGAAGGGGGAGTTCTTAGCATGAGAGAAGGAGCAAGCCAGCGCAGTCCGGCCCTTTCAAGCCCAGAGACAGCGGAGATGTAAATCTTGCTAATATATACGAGTCTCCCTTTTCGACGACAAATTCGCGCTGCGCGCGGGTCCTTCTAGCTCATTTCGTGCGCTCTCGCTGGTAGGCTTCGGCTGCAGGTCTTCGGCGGAACGCCAGCTCGCTGGGCTGGAGACAGAATTCCTCGCTTCACCGACGGCGCCGGCGAAAACAACACGAAATTGGCGCGCTCTGTTCGCCGCATTTTTCATCTTTCAGCCGCGCAGCCTGAGCTTGGTGCCCATTTAATGATAGAGAAAGAGAGAGACCTGAGGATAGGGAAGGAGATAAAGGAAGGTGCAAGCGGATTCAGCTGCGTACTGTGTGGAAGTATAGGACCGACATTAAGAAGCGAACGCTGCCTAAAACATTAAGGTCTGAAACATGTGCCCGTCTCTGTCGCTATGCGTTCAATACGCCCCGAAAGTGGGCTATCAAAACTTCCTTGCTGCTGGGTAGGCAGTACTCGTGTCGCACGCCTAGCTGCCTCTCCAATTTATTATATTTATTTTGATATGTCTGTTTTATCGCGAAAATGCTACTTTTACAGCTACAGTTGATAGGCGCCCGTTCCTGGCTTGCGCGTCGTAGTCGTCAGGTGTCATCGGTGTAACCGATAGGTGCGTTAATCACATGAATGTCACTAACGCGCAAACCGGTCATTAACGCACTCACATCCTATCACTGTCAACCTGCGTCGCATAAGCCTACGGGTGGCTCTGTTTGAAACAGCCGCCCACCAGTGCAGGGGTGCATCACTTGACCGCTACATTAGTGCGATATGAGGTCCCTGTATCTTTTCTACCTAAAAATATCAACAAAACTAAACGCCTGAACAGCTATCGCTGATTTCGCGTTACATGGTCCTAACCGTCCTGCGGTTTTATTTTATTATTTCAAATACTACAGACCATGTATTGTCCTAGCAGGAGGGGAAAAATCAATCCCATAACATGAAATGACAAGCATATACCGATAATAATAGAAGAGAAAAACAAAGACAAAAGAAACAAGTGCAAAGAAACAAAAGCAGGCATCTTCATACAAAACAAAAATCTCATTAAATAAGCACGTGACATTCCAATGCTGTTGCAGCCTTACATGACTGAAAAATGTCAGGAGGTAAAGCATTACCTTCGGATGCGGTTCTGGCAAAAAAGCTATTTTTAAACGTTTTTGTGCGGGCGAAAATTGGTGCCAGTGAGTGTCCCTGCATGTGTCTGGCCCTCTTCGTACAGTGAGCTGGCAACTTCATTTTTATTTTTCATCGTTAACACGGTTCCAACCAAAAATCTTGTCTGAATCCTCGGAGTAACTCGGGTAAGCTCGGGTTAGTTTGGAGGAGCGTCGCACCAGCTGCAGCCAAAGGGAGGATGACCTTGAAGGTGACCCTTTCGTTGGCTACAGCTGGCGCGACCTCGACGGTGCCCTTCAAGGCATCCTCAAGGTTCCTCGCTTTCTTACCTTTGAAGCAAAGGGCGCTATCGCGCTCGTTGCTTTCGCATGTCTACTGCGTTTAACTACATTACAATCCCACCACTTTCTTTCTCTGCCTAGAGTGGTGAAGTGCAGTCGGTTGTGTTTACGTAGCAACACGCCTTCTGGCTAGTCCTACTCCTCTGCCGCCTCTTCTACGTGACGCCCTTTCGCTAGTCTCTCTCAGCGGTGTCGATGCCCGACGATTGAAATTAGAACTCGAAGAGCCGACTTCTTTCGAAGCCTGCTCGCGCACAGGCGTTTCGCAGCTTGGCACATTCCTATCTCGTTCCTCTACGCCCCTCATGTACCCCCTTCTTCCTTGCTCCCTAGATGGACGGCTGGTGCTTCTGAAGAAGGCGGATGCGATGAAAGTCTCGAACCGATAGCTGCAAGGAAAGACGCGCCAGGCATTCTCACGAGTTAAACACACGATGGCGAACGGCCGAAGAAAAAAAAAGAACGGATGAAGAGGGAACAGAGAGAGAGAGAGATACAGAGGCAAGAAACTTTTCGAGTGGGATGCATCGCAAGGAAAGCACGAATATTGCTCACTGAGAGGCAGCCAGAGCAGAAGAGAGACTATGAGAGCGATGAACTGGAGGAGAAAGGAAAACCCGTGGTGTCGAACGCTGCATCGCGAATTCCGAAGGCGGAGTTCTAGGAGAGGAGAGAAAGCCTCTGAAATTCTCGGCGTTCTGGTCTCCGCTCCTTCGAGCGATCTTTATCCCAGCGCACCTCCCCCCTCCTCAACCTCTGTGCCACCCTTGTTTTTCTTTTTATTTTCCGTCTTTCCTACGGAGGAGCTTTCTCGTCCCTCCTCAAGCCCATGCCGAAAGCAGCTACATGAGCGACACAAAATGAAGAACAGGAAAGAAGGAAAGAAAGGAAGCTTCAGAAGACGCGGAGGAGGAGTGTGCAAAGATGCCAGCTTCATGTCTTGGAATCCTTCTTCTGGCTTCCGCAAATCCAAGCTCGACAGTTCTCACGTTTCCGTGTGCGCATCAAAGCGCCGAAGCGGACACTCACGCACGCACGGACAATGCACGCCGCCATACAAGCACATAGCCCGCTGCGTTTACTGTTTCCACAAGACCTTCCTCTTTCCCATCCTTCCACACCGACCGTTTGCCTCTCGCGCGTGCTTTCAATTCTTCCGCTCTATTTCTCCTCACGAAGCACTCATATATTGATGGCGCTATCGACCTCTGCAAAGCGCTATGAGAGGACCACCGCTCGCTGCCTAACAAATATTCTCGTGAATGCGAGAGAAGGAAAAAAAAAGAAATGTGGACTGGATGAAATGGAAAGCAAGAAAAAATGAGGCAATAAAGGGAAATAATCAAGAGACTATACGAAATAAATACAGGCGAAGGCAATTGGAAGAGGGAGAACGAAAACAAGCTTGAAGAGATGAGAAGGCGCTGCGCTGATATGAAGAAAGCAATAGCGGCTGCGTCTTTGCATTGCCACACACGCTTTCCCTTTCTTCATCTCACACCACGCTACTCAGAGTAAGAGGCGGCCTATATTAAAGCGTCGGCGGGTACTGGAGCCGCGTTTGTCATCGACATGGGAGCGAAGCAGGACCGAACGAAGAGAGATAGGCAGAAAGGAAAAGTAGGAAGCGCTTGCCTAGAAAGCCAAAGGAGAGAGGCGATTTCCGCTTCGATAAGCCCCACTGCGTAAGCATATTGCGTGCTTAAAGCAACGAACGACGGTATGTTGTATGCGTCATTACGATGCAATCGGCCTTAAAAGCGCGTCTCGAATGACCCTTCTCTGAACGCTTGCGTCCCTTTTCCTGCTGTGGGCAGGCGCATATATTGAAAGTCTTACGCCAGCCGACTCTGCGTATGAGTGGCTTTTCCAGCTTCATAGGGATTGTAAAATGAGGGACGAAATCTGAGTATTTGGGACCGCTGCAATATGAAATTGGAGAATACAGAAAGACGGAGCGAAATATGCAATTGTGTTTCCGCAAAGAAGAGTGGTTTTTTAGTTTTCTTTGGGACCGACCGGCTTTGCTCATGGTATACCATTATGGAAAGGGTACCTTTGTTATGAGCAAAGTGTCCTGTTGCCTCATTGCGTACTTAAAAAAATTGAAGTTGGGGCTAGATGGTTCATGATTGCTCCGAAGTATGGCAACGCAAAGAAGTGAAAACAAGAAATAATGCGTCGTCTCCTCTGTTCTTCTTGCGTTTGCCTTTAGTTCTTTGCGCGGCGAGACCTCGATGGAATGGTCTTCACTTAACTCAGGGTCTGGCACAAGGTAAAACGTGTTGCGAGTGATGGATTGCAGAATGATTTATTAAGTTTGTCACAATCCTCTAGACATTCAGCTGTAAGTTAGCACTTTGAGAAGGTCTTGAGAACTACGCGACAGAACGGAACTTCTTTAGCCGCAAAGGTCAATTATTTCCTTTTATTTTTTAAGAAGCAGTAGTACGGGGAATTTTATGCTTGCCAACGTAGACCTATTTTAGACGTGTTACTAAAGAAAATTTGTCTCAGGCTGCACAGTAGCACATAAAGTGTCTATCAGCAAATCAATAGAGCAATATATGAGGCAATGTCTGCTAATTTAAACTGGCAATTTATGCTCCTTAACTAAGCTCTCATAGGAGATATATGACAGGCTTAATAAAGAGATCTCACATATTTATTTTATAGCCTCTGATCAAAAGATCTTGAAGAAAAGTAATCGTAACAACAAATGAATACATGGGGAAGTATTACAACAATGCATTGAGAAAACAAGATCTGTACCAGCTTTAAACATGATCCAGACTACCGCTGTTAAAAGAAAAGTAGAGAAGAATTCACAATAAGTAGCGACAAAACTAAGATTACCCACAAAGTGCTATTTTCTGAACAAATTTTCAGATAGCAAAGGGAACACAAATGGCACATGGAAGCTATAAAATCAAGTCTTGTGGAAAAAAATAAACGAAAACAACGTATTGACGAGACAATTTAAGCGAACTTTAGATAAAAAAGGGATGTTAAGAGACTCGCAGATAGATTTGATGATCATCCATAAAATCGATGTAAGTGCGGGGATTCACAACCGGAAAAAAAATAGGGCTGCTTCAAGCCTGAAGTTAGCGTATTTACCTATCTTGTCAGGGAATGACCTGTGGAAAATTGTTACACTTCAACACTAGCCAATAAACCAGCAGGAGTAGATGGCCTAAGACTACGAAATATTCATAAGAACTTTGAAGAGGTGTAGAAAGTTAACCTAGCTATAATAATTAGTGTCTTAATTTCTGCAACTACACATAAAAAACCTAAAATGTTTGTTGTTTGTACGATTATTCAAGAAAGGCCACGAAAATGATTGCAACAATTCGATGGCGATACAGGTATTGCTAGATATTTCAAATAAACCCACAAAGGTAATCACCAAGTAATTTAAAAACAAAAAAGTGATTGTTGACATCAGGCCAATGTAGATTTAGAAAAGGTCGAAGTATTATCGTCCTACTAGGAGATTTTAGTAACCTGATTTGTTCAAAAATTGACCGAAATGACATAGTGCTAAGCTGACTTTTTGACCTCACCAGATCGTTTCATACAATCGATCACAAGATTCTGACGTGTAAACTACAAAGTTTGGGATTCTGACGGCCTTTTACTCTATAACTTTAAAACTACTTCATAAACTGCAATTAACGGTGAAGATTAGGAATTAATATTGTGAACTCAGAGTGACAAATTCTGGTGTGTGTCAAGTTCCTCACTAGAAGAAATATTATTCATCCTTTATGAGGACGCCCTAAGATTTATAAATTTAATCTTCACGTTGTACCCATTTGTAGACGAGATGACTCTGGTCATAGCGCGTCCCAATTATGAAAGGGCATCTATGTATATGTCTTTAGAGGAATATATCTGAAACTATGCAGCTGTACAGAAGCATTAACATAATTCTGAGTATCAAAAACTTAATTTATAAGCTTCATATGCTTTCACAATCCTCACAAAAACTTTTTGCCTAGACCTGCGTTTTGATGTACTCACTAGATCCTATACCTATCGATGCGTTTCACTTGTACACAGCACTAATATTGTGTGTATAGGCATTAGATTTCATTCTAGCTTGTATTGAAGTGACCGTGTGTATTTTCTATGCAAAAGTCTTCGAGTTGCAGCTGCGCACATTTATGACATCTAAAGCTGCACAACTAGCAATATCAGAAGAATGGCATACCAAGCAGTAGGGGAATCTTAGTTACGGTGTGACAGCACAATTGGGAATTTTCTTAAGAAACACTGGAAAAGAAAATTATCCAGGTAATTTATAAATGCACCCAAAATATACTGCATAGTTTATTTATAGAAATAAAGAGAAGTAAATACTTAAGGCAACAGACTTGCGAATAAACGTGGAATTCCGTGACAACCTATAATACATACGACATACTATTAGAGTAATAGTTTTAAATCTGCGAAGGCTAAAAGAACGTTTACAGTATGGACAACGAAACACTTCAGTGTCCGGAAAGTTCACCCAAGTCACGGAATACGATAAAGACCTGAACACGTACCCACTAAAAAGAAGTATTGGTTGTGACGATGTTAACCTCGCTTAAATGAAAAGATGAAACAAGTCGAAATGATGTTTTCCTGAAAAATGCTTGCCTGTTCACATCTCCTCATGATAGGCTACATGCGTTTTGTTCACAAGCTTGCAGCAGGTTTGCATTATTTCCTCGTTGATGGAATCCCCCCCACACTCCCCCGTTTCCAGAGTGATGAATGAAATATTACACTGTTAGTTATTAACAGCACGGTTCGTAATGCTCTCACGCTGACCTGACAGCAGTGCGGTGCTCAGGAATGCACCGACAGGGTTCCAAAAGAAACTATTGGGCTGACTTCCGTCCACCAAGAGCTAAACAATACGGTGGCGGAAATAGCAAAAAAAAAAGATCGGTGGCCGTCAATTTAAAGCTCGGACAGAGCTTCCGAAATAAGGCACGAAGAGAATCTACAATGGTATTGAACAATGTAGAAACAGTTGCGTGTGGCTGTGGTCATTCGATATAAAAATGGTCTCATATCGCTTCTCAAGTTGATAAACCCCTGTGCCGGTGGCTTTACGAATAAATAAACTATCAAGCATAACAAATAGCACGCCAACATTGTGATGCGGAAGATTTCATTGTATGGAAGGTACAGTAAGAACAGTGCACTTTACCGGCTTCCAGCGCCGCTGACAAGAACAAGAGTGCTGAACTCTTTGTCACGTAATTTTTTTGTTTCCATTGAAATAAAATATTTCACTGCATGAGTACTCTATTCGGGCCCTAAGAAAGGCAATTTGTTAGTTTTAGAGCCCAAAATACTAGCGGTCGAAGTTTTGTAGGGCTGGGCGGAGCTTCGTGCAAAGTATGTTAACTCATGAAAATGGCAAAGTCGATAGTGCGTGACTTACCAAGTAAACACCCGAAGGATTGTGGAAATAATTTCTATTTCGAGGTGCATATTACGTTTTAAATTGCGAAAAGTAATGAAGTTATTGCCGGTGTCGAAAGGTGCCTGCGCAAAAATAGCTGACGGCGTGCTACCCCGCTCAGTGCTTCGCGAAATATTATTTACTGCGGTCGCCATATGGCATAAAAAAGATCTTATTTGCGAGACGAAGGATGCGAAATTCATCTGAAACAAAGAAATCACTGCTGGGTGCACTTCACTCAGCGAAAAAGGTTGAGTTCACTTTGTACTGGAGTGTCAAAGATGTCAGCTGTGCGGAATATCCATTTGTTATGAGGGTCAGAAAAAAAGCCATTATAATTTTTATAAATGTAACTTTACTTAGACCATGCGTGTCAAGATTTCAGAACAGTGATGCAGCTATTGCGCTATATATATATATATATATATATATATATATATATATTATATATATATATATATATATATATATAATATATATATATATATATATATATATATATATATATATATATATATATATATATATATATAAAAGTCGAGAAACGCTTCATTTAGCCATAGATTTATTTTGAGTCGACGTTTCGGACAGAGCCTGTCCTTTCTCAAGGCTGAAGTCAGCGATCTTCCTCCTCTTCTTAAGGAGTTGGCATTGCCACACATATACGACGCATGAACAAAACAACAAGCAAACGGATGCTGGAAAGAAGATGGGCACAAAAGAAAAAATACTAGAAAACGAAGAAAGAGAGTAAAAAAAAACAGGGAAAAAGAAAAACGCGCTGTCCCCCGCCGCCCACCGAGCAGCCGCGGGGAGCCGGCCCGGGAAAATAAAAAGAAAAACAAGGAGCAGGAGAGGATACTAGACACCCCTCAAGGCTACAACAGAGCGGGGGCCAGTAAGGTGCACAGAAACAGACGGTTTCGGAATCGTCCAACAGATAAAAATTAGAGATGCGTGCACTCGCTTGCCACGGCCATAAAGAGTAAACAAGTAAACAGAATCAAATGCAGACAGGGCAGGAGACTTCCGTCATCTGGAACCTCTTCGGTACCCAGAGTCAAGGCCGAATCAGCGGCGCCGTGAGCTTAACCAGACGCACGTGCATTGTGCGTGAAAACACCCAGACACACACAAAAGAAAAAGAAAAAAGGCGGCAAAACATCCGAGTTTGGGAAAGTGTCGTGGGGGGGGTAAATGTGAATGGCGGGAGCATTTAAGCGAGGGTTCTGAATTGCACCCCGCTCGGCAAGGTGGTTGAACTGGGAAGATAGGGGTGGGATGGAGTGGGTGATGAAGAAATTTGTGTAAGCGGATGGGCGAAATTTGGAAAAGATGCCGCTGGCGAGAAACGACCTAGGTATGTCAAGCTGGCACTCGTAAGGTCAGCGCTGGCTCTGCAAGGGGCGGATGGAGGCCAATACGCCTGGACTTTCATTACTGCCGTGAGGAATTGTTCTAAATTTGTAAATAAAGTAAGACTCGCATTGCTCTCTTTCCCGGGTGTTATGGAACCCACCCTGTAGGGCTGTTTACTTAGTTGCATCAAATTGGTGGTTTTTCTCATTAATGTGTTTTGACAAGGGGAGGTTGGGTAGGGATATGTGCGCGGTGGTTAATAAAGCGAATCCGTAGAGTGGTGACGGTCTGCCCAATGTACTGCATACTGCACACACTGCATTTTAGGAGGTATATTACGTTGCAGGAATCACAATCAAAGTTGCCATTGATTTTCTATTTGAAGCTTGAAGTTGTGCTTACTGCACAGCTTGATGTTTGTGTGTGTTTGCAGACCTGGCATCTACTTTTTCCACAGAGCCGGTACCCCAAAACCGGCTGGTTATTTGTTTTTGAATGTTTTAGAATGTTTCGAATGTTTTTCGGCCGTCATGCCATTCAGCCAGAGGCCATCATCATCATCATCATCATTGTCTGTAGACTGCATGAGGGGGAGCAGTGTAAATTTTGGCGAGGCGCTCGCTATGTTCGAGAATGTTGAAATGTTTTCTAAAGATATTGTTTACGTTAGACGGGTTACTGGTGAAGGTAGGTACATGATTTGCCCGGTGATCTGTTCGCTCGCTGTATCGACGTCCCTCCTGTATTTGCTCTCGGTTGAGTTTAGATGCCCTTTCAATGGCATCGTCGACAATGGCGGGCAGGGGGGTATCGTTGCTTAATGAGGACTTCTCGCATGCGTTTGGAATTTTTTACGAAGTCTTCATCTTGGGAACATATTCTTTTAAATCGATGTGCCTGAGAGTATAGGATGCTTGTTTTAGAGTGACGAGGAAGGCAGCTTTGGAAGTGTAGGTATTGTTGACGGTCCGTCAGTTTTCTATATGCACCGGTGGTAAGTGATCCTTCGTTTACCGAAATCTCAACATCTAGGAATTTAATTGTGGTATTGGAGTACGTGTAATGAAAGATATGTTGCGGTGGACGAGGTTGAAGTTTTCAATAAAACGTATGAGTTCTTACTCGGTGTCAGTCCATATTAAAAAGGTGTCATCCAGGTTGCGTTTGTATAGGGTGAGCTTAATGGGCCAATCTTTCAAAAATTTAGTTTCAATGCTATGCATGAAGATGTTGGCGTAGGCGGGGGCCATCCTTGTATTCATGGCTGCGCCGTTAATTTGCAAATAGTGTTGATTGTTGAATATGAAGTTTTTATATTCGAGTACGATTTTCGCCAGTATTTCTAAAACACGTGGAGCAGGGGATTCCTCCTTTCTGTTTTGTTCATTCGCTTCGATCAGAGATTTGATCCCATCGGAATGAGGAATGTTTGTGTAGAGAGAGACTACATCTAGTGTTGCCAGCAAGGCTCCTTCCGGCCGTTTGAGACATGCTATTCCGCGAAGGAAATGGTTTGTGTCACGTATGTAGGATGAGTGTGTTGTTGGAATATGTCTAATTAGTGTGTCAATGTAACTAAAAATTGTTTCCGTAATTGTGCCGATGCCGGATACTGTAGGGTGGCTAGGATTATTCTTTTTGTGGATTTTCGGTAATATGTAGAATCGGCCTGGCGACGGGCATGGTACGGTGAGGACAAGTTGATCCAGAGTCTGTGCTACAAAATGTTGGTATTGCGGAGTTGGGTCTGCTTCAAGACGTTGATAGAAACAAATGTTAGAGAGTTGTCTCAAGCCTTCCTCAATGTATTTTTCACTGTCCATGAAAACTATACCACCTCCCATATCCGCTGGCTTTATGATTATATCTGTCCTTCTGGAGAGCCTCCAATGCAGCCCGTTCGTTTTTAGACAAGTTCTGCCTCCCTGGAGTGTGGCTCTTGTAGGCGTAAATTATGTCCTTCTGGACGGCGTTAATGTACATGTCTAAGTGTTTGTCCTTTCCTATATTAGGAGTCTAGTGGTGGTTAGTAACAAAGAATTCTCTGCTATCCGTGGTAACCTGTGTCCGATCAAAAAAGTATTCCCGGAGTCGCAACATTCGTGCAAAGTTGTCCAAATCTTTTAACACCGAGAATTCGTTGTATTTACCGGTGGAAGGGCAATATATATATATATATATATATATTATATATATATATATATATATAATATATATATATATATATATATATATATATGTATGAAAGAATAAGACTAATTTTTCAAGAATAAGCCAGTGCCACTTGTAAAGTCGCACGAGCTTTAGGATCTTGGAACCTAATGCAAGCTATTGCGTCACAACTGCTTTTATTTGCAGTGATCACAACGCATTTCTTTCCATGGCTCTGCAAGATCAATAGAAATTAATATCGCCAAATGTGTTCTAGAAAGGCACGTGTTTCCAGTATGCACAGAATGCCACTCTGAGCAGTAGAATAGCTGCCAGGATCATTTGTTATCACGCGGATAAAGAAATGCAGCTGCGTTTTAATGCAGCAAGCCGTAAGCTCACCGAATAAGTACTTAAAACAAATAAGTCAAGGCCTTTGACCTTTCGGGTTTATTACCGATTTCGTAATGAAAGATCCGCTTGTGTGTGTTGTAATGACTGTAACCGCTTCAAAGGGGACATCCGGACTTCAGAGTGATTAAAGTCCAGGAAAGACTTCTTCTTCGCTAATGATGAACCTTTATTTTAATTTTCTGCGGAATCGATAACGAAAAACGCGCAGATTAAACTTCTTGCTTCGGGTGGTTCCACTCGGAATCAATGCTTGGGAGGGCTTAGCTTTTGTGTAAGGGAAATACGCTGGTTACCGGGGTTTGCTTGTGTGCAGTCGAATTCGCGTGCAAGTAGTCCCAGTGCAGAGAGAACAAATTGATGTTTCCAGACGG
>JARKHS020014807.1:0-21878 GCA_030143305.2 Amblyomma americanum | reverse complement strand
TATGTGGTGTGGACATTGAAAGGCAGTAACTTCATACCTTTACATTTAATCCTGACTGAGAGTCACCAACTTTCGTCTTGTACAAAGCGAACGTATTGAGATGGCAATAAAAGACACGGACGATGCACTTCCCAGTAGCCACGGCACAGGACATCTGTAAATTGACCCAGTACCCGGCTCCCGGGGCGTTCCAGCAATAATGCCGCTTTGTTCATTCGGTAAAGTCGCATTCCCAACACGAGACGGGCAACTACAGGCAACTAATGAAACATCTGAAGACGCTGAGGGCACATCTCAGATTGCACACAAAGCATGCCTATATGAGTAGGCCTGAAGAGCTGCGTGGCTTATTTTTTTTTGTATATGTATGTAGGGGGGGAGCGGGGTACCCGTGGTCTTTGTTAAGCTCTCACATCCTTACTGAAAAGAGGACAAAGCATTCCCATCTACCATTTATTTCTTCCCGCTCTAGCCACCGACTTCGTCATTGCCAGCAACCCTATGAAAGCTTTGTCCTCCCTCATTCCTGAAACCCCACTCTTGCCCTCATGGACATTTCTTCGTTTTAAGCAGTTTAACAGCAAAATTGCGCCTCGAAATACCAGGGCAAGCAAGGTGAAATAAGCTACAAGTGTGAAGGGCGGCACGTTTAGCTGGCGGAAATTATCATCTACTAATTTTAGCAATTCGAGATTGATGAATTCCAGGGGAGTGCCAAGGCACGCAGAATGAAGACAAAATCAAACTGGCCGCCACTTTTGCTTGTCCCTTCAGCACATTCAGTGAGTACCGCTAACCGCAGTGCCATGCAAGCATTCCAACAAAGTTGTACAGTTTGGGTTGAGGAATGGCCCTCTTAGCCAATGTACTTGTTGCATGTGTCATAGCGCACTTGCCGCTCGGAGACGTTGAAATCCGTATTTTGCATACTACACCCGCTTTTTGGGGGAGGGCTTTTCCTATTTTTCTCGCCCTTTGTGACATTATTTGGGAAGCTATATTAGGCGCGTCACCGTGCCGAACACTACTCGGTGATAGCCTGTGTTTCGCTTGTGCCACATTAATTTCTATATTTTCTACTGCTTTTGTGGCAATAAGAACATAAGCTTTTGCAGAGAAAGTTCAGTGCTGGAATGTCACTGCCGAAGGCTTCAACTAAACGAAAAGTTGAAGATGAAAAGCGCCATTTTCAACCTCGATGGGAACAGTGCCGAACGAGCACAACGTGCGACGCCACTTCATGTACTTTCATCATGACAAGTACGGTGCGTTAACTGGAAAGATGCGTGACGACAAAGTAGATCAACTGAAAGCTTCACTGGAAAACAGCAAGAATTTTTCCAAAAACCTGCCAAAACAGTGGAAGAAATGGTACGAGTAAGCTTCATTATTTCTAATCTAACTGCAAAATCTGCAAAGGCTTTCACCGATGAGTTATTTGTGAAAAACTGCTTGTATAAAGCCGCAGGTGCTATCTCTCCGAGCATGAAAAAGGAATTCAAAAAGATAAGCCTTTCACCCAATACGCTTGCGACGAGAATTACTGGGATACTTCGGAGCCTTTTCTCTCGCCCATGGAGAAAGCACTAACATTACAGGTAACGCACAGTGTGCCCCTCTTCATTAGGGACGGATACAAAAATCTCACTGTGACAGAAGAACTAGTGGACATTGTCCCGATGAAAAAAAAAAAACGACTACAGGAGCGGACATCGTTTCGGTGCTGGAAGCAGTTGAGCGCACCGGCTTGTAGACGGAGCGGATGGTGTGTTGAAAACTGACGGTGCATCATCAATGGTCGGAAGCAGGAACGGTCTTGAAGACGTTTGAGAACGAAGCTTCCAGGCCTCGGAGTCACTGAACAGCTGGTGTAGGTGCATTGCACCTTACACAAAGAAGCCCTATTCAGCAAGACACTGAATATGAAATCAATCAGGAGCATTGGGCTCGGCGCAGGGAACTTCATTCGTTTAGGAGCGCTCAACCACCGTCAGCTCACCGCTCTGTTACGTTACAAGAGGAAGAATGCAATCATAAGGGGATCTTTACCACACAAACGTACGCTGGTGGAGCCGCGGAAAAGTGCTGAAGAGATTTTTTGACCGCAGAGAGGAAATCGACAGCTTCTTGAAGGAGGAATTTTAAGTAAGCCACTGCTGAGTGAAGTGGCTTGGTTACCGTTAATATCTCACAGACGTATGTGATCACCTGAACATCTTGAACGTAAAACAGCAGGGAAAACAAAAATCACAACGAAAATGAGCGAGAACGTTCGTGCATTTCAGGGCAAACTACAACTCTAGCAGCGCTATATAAAATCGAATAAACGGGACCATTTTCCAACTCTCAAGCCACTAGGACACGCTGCCGAAGGCTTTTGCGATTTTTTCGCAGATTTACTCCTAAATCACGAGGAAGAATAATAATTCGGTTTTAAGACATCCGCAGCTTTTCCAAACAGTTCGAGATTTTCTCCGTAACATTCGCTGTGCGAGTCGACGATGTTGAATAGAACTTTAAGCAAGCACCACATTACGACAGAAGTTTGAAGACATAGGTGTCTCGGAGGTTTAAACTTTTTTTAGACAAGACAGTTTCTTGTGAAACCTCAAGTCATCAGCATGCTTAGAGCTGAAGGGTACTGCCTGCGATTAAAACTAAAAACCTTTTCTTGACGAGGCCAATTATCTTCGCATTTTCTTTTATTTAACACACGGCAAGATTGACGCTCTTCATACCCCCCCCCCCCCAAAAAAAAAAAAACGACATTGTTACTGATTCTCTTTCCTTCTTTTTGTCATTTTCTGGCTTCTGGCCCGCGGGAGGCAAACTTTTCTGAATGCGGCCCGCACAGAAATATGAGTTTGAGACTCCCGTTCAAGGGGCTTCCATGCCACTCACTTGCAAAGGTGTAATTGAGATAATCTGAAGCTTCCTTGTTGTCTTGGAGAGAAAATGACAGACTTTAATGAAAAACCCGCTATCCTAATGGTAAGATTTAGGAGGCGCAGTCTCCCGTAGGGTTAATAATTGGCCAAGCAAGCCCGGGAGTTCATGTTTGGTATGTTAAGAAACAGCGGTTCCGTAACACTGCAGAATATTCTGTCACGTATGTAATTGCGCTCTGGGTCTTTAAATTTTGTTGGATGTGAGTTCTTGAAGGCAAAAATTTCGTTAGATAACGTGTGTGTTGGATTTTCGTTACGCTGAATAAATTTTGGGGTTCTCAAGTGTCAGCATTGCTGAGGAAACATAAGCAGCGCAGACTTTTTTTTCTTTTAATGGCGACCGCCGTCTGTCAGTAGCCAGGGGCAGGTGGCCCACCTGCTACGGTGAGGAGGTAGCAACGGCCCACCACCGGACTATTAACGAAGTTAGTATACTACCTATACGGAACTTTGTATACTACTCCAGATATAACGAACCTTCGTATGCCACCTCGAATATTACGAACTTTAGTATGTTAACTTCAGATATACCGAACCTGTATGTTAACTCAGATATAACGAACCTAAGTATGCCCCTCGGATATTACAATCTTTCGTGCCTGGGCCTCGGATGTAACGAGTTTATTGTGCTGACCTCGGATATAACGAACTTTAGTGCGTCAAATACGGATATAACAAACGTTGGCTGCTAACGCATTCAGGCAATCCACCAAGGATCGCCTAAGAGTTCTTTTTTAATGCGGAAGCACTTGTGTTTGTCTCGTTTCGTTTGTGTTCGAACTTAGTAACAAACTGAAATTTAGTTTTCTAGTTAGCTGGTCAACGTCTACAAGCCTTTCTTCAGCTGCTGCTTGTGAAGACCACGAACTCACATCTAAGCTGATACTTCATCCTGATATTTATTCGTTAAAGGTAACCTAATACTTTGCCTGACTAATGTTAAGCGGCGAGTATGAAACTGCGTACCATTGATTACTATGTTTGTTCATGCGCCCTGTTTAGTCTTTCTAGGTTGGCTTAAAAAGTAATAGTTCCGTGAGCAGAAGGTGTAAGTAACGAAGCCGGTAAAACTGTCTAAAAAGAAAAATTCTGCCAATTTCGGCTGCTGAGGTGAAAGCCAGATTAGTGAATCAAGAAACACAGACTTTCCACTACTGCTGCCACATCTCATCCTTTTGTTATTGTTCTGCTCTGCTTTTGACATCTTAGTCATATTTTCATAACAACGCCTGGTGCTCCTGAGGAGAGTAATTTAGCGACAATATTTTCCTGCATATACAGTCCGCGGGATACCCAGAGGTACGGATATATATATTTTCGAAACCGTGAATTCCTGGCAAGTCCTGCGCACTACTATCATGACGATTTCTGTAGTCACATACCGTTATTTCCCTTCCGTTGTCATCGCGCTGGTGACTGACTGCCATTGGCTGTAATATCGATATTGGAGTATAACTCTTTCGTTTCTTGGCTTTACAAAGCTAACAAAGCATGCGGTTGATCGTTAGCGTCTGACTTCCAGAAAACATAGCAATAACCTTGCTAATAACGCCAGCGTCCGATAATTGGTGTGCTGGTTTACTGCTCCGCCCACAAACAAGAATTTTTTTACGCGCGAATCGTCTCCCCTAAACTGCTAAGTCAGGGGAGACGACGCGCCAAGTGCGAATTATCTAACAGGAAGCTGTTTTAGTGAAAAGTGACCCTGAATGCTATGTGCACAGGCTGTAGACGGAAGTTAACGAAATCAAATATGTGAAAAACCCGGCACCTACTATGCGCCACGAGAATTTGCCTCTCGCCTTTATAAGAGGTGAGCTGAACGCAAAAAACATGAGGAGCACTTAAGGAACGCAAAAACTTGAGGAGCACTTAAGCTCCGCCAAAACATGAGGGGACACTTCCGCTCCGCCTTATGGGTACGACGCGATAGCGTTAACTGGTTCCTTCCGCGGCCCGGGGTTCTCTTTGCGTACCACTTCGCTTACACGGACACTGTTCCTTCTTTCACCATCACATAACGCTCAAACTACCCTTAAGAGTACAATGCGGTAGCATTAGAGTCCATCCCGCGTAAGAAGCACCCCTCCTCTGTAGCCTAGGTTGTGCCTACATTCCCATATATGCGGAAGTGATCATTCTGTACTCTGCATGCATAGATCGTGGGGAGTCCTCACACCACTCTTGGCGCATTGGTGCAGCGGTTAAGCGATGCGCCACTGCCCCGGCAGGTGGCTGTTTAAAACACAGCCACCGGTGGGGCTTGTGAGACTCGGGTTGCCAGAGAAGAACAGCCTCTCGCGACCAGCCATTAATTTAACTGCTACTTTCTACGGTGGGCACTTTGCTCACAATCCGATGGGCAGGTTGTGATGACGTCACAAGTTCACGTGACCTAGGTGGCAGATGGGTCACCTGCTTTTCTCGACATGCCGACGACGCTGGGGTTGCCGCTGCACGGGACACTTAATGCTATCGAAGAAAAATTGAAGTGTTATAATTACGAATCACTAATATGCGTCTATAACAAGAGTCCTTTTTATCACGTGTGCACGAATGGAACAACTGCCATGGTTGTTCGAAGCTAGTAAGAAGTGCAGCTACGAGAAAATTTTCGCAAGTCAAGGGGGGGTGGGGGTTGTTACGTGATAGAATATCGCGCGACGGTCGTTTCTGAGACCATATTATGCAGCGAAACTGAGGGGCCCACCTGAAATCCGGGAAACGTCCAGTTGACGACCGCGACCTGGAAGTTTGGAACCTGGAAGGACGGCACCACCACAGTGATGCCGGGAAAGTTGAACCATCCCGGCGGCGGTTGCGGGGCTCGCGGCGGCTGGGGCGTCGGTTCGGCCTGGCGCTCGAGCAGCGGGTTGTCTCCGAGCTGCTGAGGGGCCGCCGCCACCCAGCAAACCAGCGCCGCGCAGGTAGAGACTAGAGGCAGACTCCAACCGAGCCGCATGCTGGCCCGCAGCGATCTGGGAGCTCGACCGGTGCTGGACGCGGGGTATAGCTGCGCAAATAGGCGTGCACGTCGACCCCGTTCATTTCGCTACCATGGCGCGCGGGTAGGGGTGTCTTATTTGGATTTTTGATTCCATTGGATAACCGAGTCGAGTAAGTAGTTTTCGGAGTCTAGAATAGTTTATCCGACTGCTAAAATTCGAATTAGGCGCGTATGCCGACGCAAAAGACCAGTTATTATGCGAGCGCGTCATATCCATTTTTCCTTGAAGACACATTTAGCGCAACAGAGATAGGATGATCACATGCTCTTGCGGTGGTCGTATAATTATCGCTTCGGTCAGCACTTGTGGCGCTGACAGTTTTATAAGCAAGCAGCATTGATTTGCCCATCATCAGTCTTTACTGAACACATCCACCATAGATAGAGTCAAATGCAGAGTTTCTCGAAATGTCTTTGTCATTTAGAGGAACTCTGCAGCAATCGCAATGCCGCGAAAAAAGATTCTCAGCTGAGGCAGGCAGCTCCCATGGGCGAGACGTCACAATCGTGGAGGACATTAGCAGCTCGACGTGATCAGAAAAAGAGGAGAGCACACGTAGGCCGATCAAGTACAGCCTTGGCCGTCATCAATTCTATGTTTTGCCGCACGATGAACTTTTATGTGTAGAGATGGCGAACCGCAGACAAAATAAATAGCGGCGTCTTCGAAAGGGCATTAAGGAAACACCTTGCCATCCCTGCCCTTACCAAAACTTTTGTTGACAAATGACCGAAAAGTTTTTGGTCAATGTTTACAACTCGCGTTGAGATTACATTGCTTTTATGTTGATAAAACCTTGAGGGTGCATTGAGATTTCTGGTATAGTGGGCACTGAAATACAGTCGAAATTTTATTGAGTATACAGTTGTGTTGACATTTTGTTGTTTTAGCATATATATTTTGTTAGACATTCTTGGGGCGCTACGTGGCTTGCGGAACTTCTCCCAAGCGCCAACTTCTCCCAACTTCTCCCCCGAAGGTGGCATACTTTCAAGAAAGTCACCACGAGAAAAAAAACGAACTAATGAGAATAGAAACACTGATTGCAGAAGCAGCAGCGGCAGTAATAGGGGTAACGAAGTAAACCTTACAAAAAATCGATTTGAACTAACCTGCGATTTGTAGAACAGACAATCAGCCCGTGTCGACGCGCCGCTGCTGCTGCCAAGAATTGTGGAACAAGGCCGCCGGTTCTCCTTTTGTATACGTAGTGGGCGGTGCCGGGTGTCGCTTCAGTCCCACCTGTGGAAGAAGAACCGCCTGCAACGTAACCGCAAGCACGAATGACCCAGCCACCTACTGCCATTTCAGCTTTTATCGCGCGCTGCACCGGAGCCTTCAAACGCGGCACGCAACGCTGACCACCGCGGCACACATGCGCGCTTAGGTAATTCGACATTGGTCAGCGGGGCCCCGTCCCATGTGCAGCTAGAGGAAGGAACGGGCGCTGTACGCGGGGCCACTCGGTGGTTCGCAAGGAAGCGAACTTGCTGTTTTTTGTACACACCACTGCCCACGGCTCATTGCTATGCGTCGTTACGGAGGGGAAACGTTCATTTTACCGGAATGTGTCCGCCCCCAATATTGTCAAGGAGGAGCCTTTCCTTTAGCTCTGTTTGGCGTTTAGTGGGACGTGTAGCAGTGTCGCCGCCTTCTCTTTGCTCTTCTTTGGTTTTATTTTCTTCGGGGGCGAAATAACGGCTGTAAAGCCACTTGTAGGGAGTTATAGGCACACGCTGTAATGAGGTGTCCATCGGAGCGAGGCGGGCTTCTTTGTAAGCGCCTCGTGATGTGGCTCCGTTTAGCAGCAGACATTGGCGCCCCGGAATTTGTTCAAAACACTGAAGCTCTAACGTCATTTCCGTGCGCTTGCAAAGAGCAATCAAAAGAAAAAAGTGGCGGCAGGCATGGCAACGCGCAATTGCTTGGACTGCAGCATTCATTCGTAACTTTAGCCGCCGCGGTGGCTCAGTGGTTATGGCGCTCGGCTGCTGACCTGAAGGACGCGGGTTCGATCCCGACCGCGGTGGTCGAATTTTGATGGAGGCGATATTTGAGAGGCCCGTGTACTGTGCGATTTCGGTGCACGCTGAAGAACCCCAGGTGGTCGGAATTTCCGGAGCCCTTCACTACGGCGTCCGTCATAGCCTGAGTTGCTTTGGGACGTTAAACCTCAATAAACAAAACCAAACCAACCATTGGTAACATTAAGCTAGCTACAATATGCGACCGTAGCCTGGTTTTGTACCCATTTTTCAGCAGGCGATAAGAGTCATTCTAGGTGCTGAATTTGTTTATCTTTTATTTCATTGCTGTTAAGGTTAACGACGGTCTTCTAGCTTCTTACCTGTCGCTGGCAGGAAGTGGAGAGTCAGTCTTCGAATAACATGGGCACGAACAGCTTTTCAGAAAACAAATCTGAGGGAGCGCCAGGTGATTAATTTAGACTTACAAAGGCAATATTCAAAGAGCCCAGTGCAGTTGAGAAATGGAGACAGGTCGCTACGAAGATTTTTCTTATTTTTTGCTGCCACATTCGCTTGCAGGATAGAGAGAACGCTATTATCTGGCTAGACATGAACCACGAGGTGGACGGGGATGAAGGTGGGTCTGGCAGTTGGCACGCTCATGGAGGAATGGGCTAGAAAGGCTATTTTGGAACGTTGATATGGATTCATTGCTACGGAGTAGCGCGCAGCGACGCCAGACAAGAAAGGAGAGGACACACAACAAGACGCCGGAGGGATGGAGGCGGGTGCAATACCTGCAGCTCGCTGTCTTAATCTAGAAATGCATCCTTCGTCTGCACATCGTAGTTTCCGCGATCGCGACCGGGATCCCAGCTCGCCCATTGGCGCGCAGAGACGTGCAGAGGTAGAATTGCCAGCTGCGGGATATCGGGTTGCATCACAATGCAGCGCGCGGCGACTGCGTTCACAGAATGAGCGGGCGGGCTTAATTACGTCTTCTCACACATTAGCAGTCTTAAATGTCTGTGCCGATTTTTTGTTTGTTTGCAGTCGTGGAGAGCGCAAAAGTTGATGTCTCGCTGAAAGGCGTAGAACTATGTTATAAAGCGTCCACTACAAGACTGATCGTTAATCAAAAGCTTACTAAACCTATTCCACTTCAATCATTGGTTAGAAAGGGCTGCCCGCTGTCATAACTCATAGCTAGAGCTTCATAGCTAGAGCCCTATGCGTTGGTATCATAAAAAAACAGCAATTCGTGGCTTCTCGCTATCGCAATGTGAAATTAAAATTTTGGCTTATGCTGATGACGTTGCCCTTTTCTTTTTGATAAGAAGAGTGTGCTCGAGGTTTTGCATGTAGCTGAGCAGTTTTGTGAGAGTTCGGGTGCGGCTCTTAACCCTAGGACACTGGAGTACAAAACCAAGCCTTTTTGGAGACATCAGGTGGGACTCTGAAGACTTACAGCATTTGGGCGTTCCCTTGCGTCAGTGTCGCAATAGTGGGCCTCACTCACTGGGATTCTCAAATCTTGTACCTCGGGCGACAAACACACGCTTGGATGGGTAGGGAGCTGTCTGTGTTTGCGCTAGCACACGTGTGCAATATCTTCTTGGTTTCTAATTTTATATACGTAATGCAAGTGTTGCATTGAGCAAGGAACAAAGTGCAGGCGATGCATAGTATTTCTGCGAGTTTTGTGTGGTGCCCTCAGTGGTGGGAGCATATGCGTCGAGACAATTTTTTTCTCCCTCTGGAGTCTGGTGGACTTAGTCTCCTGAACTTGTTTGTCCATCAGGTTGTTTCAAGATTTTTCTTTTTTAAAACGGCAACCCGTCCCTTCCACGTAGCCGTGCTTCATAGACGATTCAGTGCCTATTTGACTATTCTGTTTGCGCCCACTGGTCATAGACGTAAGGGGCCTTTGTGGGGTTTTCTTATGGAAGTTGTCGGCACATTCCATTTCCTCACTGTGCGTTTTTTCTTAGAGTGCCTGTACAGTCTCCCCTGAAACCAGATGACTCAGGTTCTGATTGAGACGTTATTTCTTGTACCGATGTATTTGTAACTTTACCTCGGCTTTCTAGACAATCATGTGAGGGCCAGCTTTCTCAGGCAAAAATTTTGAAAATTAAAATATCGTAAGGGCACTGTTGCGGAAATATTGAAGGTAATGGTCCATTGTTCTGATACGTAGCAAAACCTTTCTTTTAAGCTGTTTCCAGCGATCGCACCGAACAGTTAAGACTGCCTAGCAAACCAACGGGGAACGCTTTTGACAATAGCAAAAACGTGAATAGAAAAAAAGTACAAGACTGGCATCGGGTGATATGCGGATATATTGATTGTTATGGTGAAATCTTACATTATATGAGAAAATTGTGTTTATAAACGGTTTCCCGCTCAAAAATTATTTTGTCCAGAATTTCTGGGTATGATTGAAGCAGGTGCAACGGATGTGTGTTCTGTCGTGCGCAGACTTTCTTTTTAAATTTCACACGTCGACCTTACCAGTAGAAACTTGTGTTTGTGCTAAAAGGACGTTTGTGCCATAGTCAGTGAACTGCCGCCTGTGTCAGCAGCCTGAGACTATCGATCATTACTTTGGGTTTTTTCGTAATGCCATGTTTTTTTTTTTTGGGGGGGGGGGATTCTGCAACGGGCTCTCAAAAAGGACATTCAAATCACATCCGACACTAAACGATTTTTGCCTACAATGGAAGGTTCTGTGGTTCCATGCGATCTTTTTGTGCTCATGGGTCACTTTAGCCAGTGGAAGAGCCGCATGATAGATCGCCACGCAGAGCTGCCGCGTTCATCGTAGTCCTTTTTTTTAAAAGACCAATGTGCTTTGGTGCAAGAGGTATACATGCTACGTAAGATAGACCTGCGGTCTGGCGGCCTTTACTCAGTGCTGGGGCCACGCAGGCACGTTCGCACAACTTAGAATGCCGTGCGAGCTCTTTCACATAATATAGAAACTGTGTCCGTGTCTTCGTGGGCAAGAAGCGCCGCCGCCAGGACCTAATAACGCTATCGTATCGTAACCTTAAAGGCGGAGTTTAAGTGACCCACAATTTTTTTTTACTAAACACTAGGGCGTATCCTGCGTAATCGTAATTGAGGAAATAAAGATTAAAGTCGGTAAAGGCGCGTGTTACGATTTTAAATAACTGCTCTAGTTATCACTTCTTTGCGCACCGTGACGAATTTTTCTGTTGCGTTTCGCCACGTTCACAAACACACTGCCACCAGGGCCGGCAGTCGCACCCGCGAGCTTGTGAACAGTAGCTCAGTAGATCATCTAACTCAGTTATGCATTACTCATCGAGTGTTGGTGTCATGTCGTAGCATTTTTTTTTTGCGTGTAAAAGGACGCCTCGAAAAAGATTCAACAAAAACGTACATGTTGAACATATCAAACTACAGACCAAAAAGCCTTCATCTCCGTAGGCGTTTCGGGGACGCGCTCTGCATTCTCATTGCAGTCGTAACAGTTGCAGAGGGGCCGCAGGCATACAAACGCTTTGCCTACAATGGTTACAACGAAGTGAGAGTGGCAGTGTCTGCGAACATAATATCTTGAGAAAAAGGAGAAAGACGATAAACAGGAAGCTACGGGATTTGTATAGTGCGTATAGCTCATACCACGTTGTTGTTTTTATATAATATTCATTTGTTGTGTCGCGACTTATGCCGATGTCTTATTTTGTTTCGTAGCGATGGCTGTATAAGGTATTTTTCTGGAAATTATGACGCCCTTGCTTTCCTCCCCCCTCCGGTTTGAGGAAATGATACGATTGTTGCCTCTTCTTCAGCATTATGGGGGTGGGGGGGGGGGGGGGGGTCGGATACTCTGAATATGTTATGGTGTTAGTATTAGCAGACATTCACGTGTCGATTTCGTGTTCCTCGCTTCAAACGCGTCACATGTGTGGGAAGCACTTACATATGCCACATATAGCCTTCTTTCGTTCCTGTTTCGTCTTGTCGGATGCCCGCAGAAATAAAATAAATATCGCCGCGACTGAGTTTCGAACCTTTGGCGGCGCGAACAAATCAGCTTCGCCGGCCACTGCACGAGAGCACTGTGCTATCGCCGCAACATTGTTTTTATTATTGCATGAAAATAGTTCTAAAATGGAAAATCTAAGCAAGCTTACTCCACAACACACCAGGCCACCTTACTCCTGCACGACCCAACCACCCAAAACATAAAAAAGTCTGGGAGGCACACACATGCATCCAGATAGGAGAACCAGCTGGGCGGCTCTTGCAGGGCAGCATATACACCCCGCACCAAAGCGCATTGCTCACGAAGCAACGATTTCGACGACCGTGGCCATTCGGCGTGGCGGTCCATCATGCGGCTCTTCCAGAGACTAAATAGTCCCAGCAACGTAAATAGATCATATGGCACAAAACAGTTTTTCTCCACAGGCAAAAAACAGATACTGTAGGGTGTGATGTCAATGTCCTTTTTAACTGTTCGTTGTAATACGTCCCAGTAGAACATAACATCAACGCACAAAATAATACAATGGTCAGCTATCTCTGGTGTATTGCACAGGTGGCAGTTCACCGTCCATAGCGCAAGCATCTCCTCAGCATGAAGCCATGATTTCAGAGGCAGCATGGATGTGTGCAGTTCAAAGAAGAATGTTTTTGCAGCACAAGAAATGCACATTCGCCTATCATGTTTTAAAACACTGGTATCAAGGAACTCCAGAAAAGGTTGCCGATACAACGGTACAGGAAACAAATGAGTCATCTGCCTTCTGGATAGGCTATACAGGTAGTCTAAAGAAAAGCGCACAGTGTGGAAATTGAAGGTGTCAGCAACGTCCGTAAGGAATCTCCTTAAAGGTACCTCACGAGCGTGTCCAGTCGGTGCGAATAGGAAAGGCAAATGAGCACTGAGACGCCTAATAAGCACAGCCACTCAAAAAGGGTGGCTTGCAGATTTGAAAAAGAAAAAAAAACGCGGAACAAGATGATGCAAGAATAAGTGAACAAGGCCTATTCCACCAGACTCTAGAAAAGAATTAGGTTATCGCAACGCATGGTTTCCCATTGAGAACGCCATACGAAGGTAACAGTTATTCTGTGCATCACCTGCACTTTCTTCCTCGCTCAGGGGAGAACCTGCAGCACAGAGGGAAGTTTTGCAAAGGAAAAAAAAATGTTGCAGACTTGAGCCCGAGCAAACACTGATAGTTCCCTACCCATCCAAACCTGGGTTTGTAGCCTCATGGAGACTATCTGTGAATCCCAGAAGGCGCCACTCTTTTGAATTTGATGAAGAGGACCCCCTAGGTAGTGAAGAGTCCCGCAGTCCCATGCTATGCCACCATAATGACTTGGCATTGTACTCCAATGGCCCAACCAAAACCTCTCGGATTTATCTAAATTAAGAGCCGCACCTGATACCTCACAAAACTGTTCAGTCAAGTGCAATGCCCCAAGCACACTCTTTTTGTTAGAACAAAAGAGTGCGATATCATTTGCATATGCTAGAATCTTAATTTCACATTGTTCCAGGGAGAAACAATTTATAGTTGCGCTGTTAATAATACTGAGGGAAAGGTGTTAAAGATATCGGGCAAACAACAAAGGTGATAAGGGACAGCCTCGGCGAACAAATAATTTCAATGCAATAGGTTTTATTAGCTCTTGGTTAACAATTAACCTTGTATAGGACTCCTTATAGCACAGCCTTATGCCCCTAAGTAAAGCATATCCAATATTTGCATGCTCTAAGACCGCAAACAAGAAATCGCGACGAAGTTTATCAAAAGCCTTGGCAAGGTCAATCTGAATTAGAGCTACGTGTCCGATCTCTTCTGAAACTTTCCCCAATACTGAACGTGCAATATGATTATGGGTTTGGATGCTGCGGCCTCTGATACCGCAGACCTGATGCGTGCCTATTAAGTCAGTGACAACTATCTGCAGACGATTGCAAAGTACCTTCGCAAAAAGTTGGTAACCTACATAATATAGGGAAATTGGGCGATATCCCTCCACTGTTTTCAACCGATTTGTATCTATGCTTTTTGGAATTAATATAGTATGCCCAGAACAGAAAGTGGGGGACAAATAACCAACATCGTAAGAAGCCTGGAAAACCTCCATCAATACAGGCGCTAGGCAAGTGGAAAATGTTTTATAGAACTCGCTAGTGATACCATCTGGCCCAGGATGTTTCTGAGCCGTCAGATTAGAAATGGCAGATTTAATTTCGTCCAAAGTGATTGGCCCCTCCACTACAGCACGTTGCTTATCGTCAAGTCGATTAAAGGCTTCAAATAAGCGACTGAAATCTGATCTCACATTTTTGCCCGCACAACCCCCAAACACCTTCCGATAGTAGTCAAAGAAAGCATCAATAATACCAGGACCATCGCTGTGTGCAACCACCATACTGAATTTCCAATATTTCTTTAGCTAGAGCAGTCTGCCTTTCATCACTGAGGGCCCGACGAGATGGTTGCTCAGCCAGAAATCTACGGGTCATAAACCTTATCAAGTCCCCCTTGCATCTTTCCGTTTGGAACTGCTGAAGCTCTGCTATTACGGCAGGGATATCTTCTACATAGGCACCTGGGCTAATTCTCTAACTCATGTAGCTCAATCAAAGTACGGTCGAGCTCTCGAAGGTGATGTCTTTTCAAAAACGCGATTCTTGCTGAGGGTTCAATAGCAAAGCTTTTGTTTATTGTTTAAATAAGTTCCATTTTTGTAAGTTGTTAGCGTGCTCGCTTAGCCTTTTGTTTATGCAACGGCCCGTTTGGCCAAACATGCTTCATTCCGCAGGAGAGCGGAATGACATAAACAACACATGTGTCGCATTACACGTGTTAAGCTAAGCGAGCACGCTAACAACTGTAACTCCATCACACATTCGATAAAGTTGGCGAATCATTGTCATCGGTGCAAAAAATGCAAGCCTCTCTTCGAAAGAACCACGACCGTTTCGCATTCCAGTAACAAAATAGAAAGAGAGATCGCAGAAGCTTTTGAAATCAAATTCTCCGGGGCCGAAAGGTGTACCAGCAATGTGTCTTTGTCGTTGTCTGAGAAAGAAGTTGACCTGCTTAGGCTATCGCGATGAGCGTGTTGTGCGGATCTAATTACGACTGCTCATACCAGTATGTTCTTTCGTTTCTTTGTTTTACATTGATGACGCGCACGTCGTGTATAAAAGATCACCTGTTTTCACCAATAAAACCAGTTGCAAGTTCGCGCTTTGTGTTTTTGTTGTGTCTTCTCGTTCTGTAGAAACTTAAGCGCGTTGAACCATAATGAATTATTTGTGCTTATGCCCCCGTAAAGTAGCGTGATAGAAGGGTATTTTTCTTGTCATTAGTCGACCGTTTGTCCACGTATCATAAAATTATCCTGTTGGGTGATTTCAGTTGTGTTTGTAGGGATGAAGACCGAACAGTGTTAAGTAAGCGATGTGACCCTAGTGCTGCTTTACTGACTGATTTGCTATGCGAATACAACCTGGTGGATGTTGGGCAAGATAAAGGATATACATTCATTTCACTCATTTTCAGTGCTCCTCTAGCTCGGCTTGACATGATTTACGTTTCAGCAGACATGCTATCCAGTGATTTTGGTTACTGGCTGCGGCCCATATTCTTCAGTGATCACTGCATGGTGTCTCTTCAGATAGGGAGATACAGTCGGCGCATACTACATCCTCGACGGGAGGTGTGGAACCTGAATAGCTGCCTGCTCTCTGATGAAATCTTCAAACGTGTTGTATCTACTTGCTTGAAGGACACGTGGTCACGCGGCGATCTCTCAGTTTTGCTATGCTATCGCCGCAACCGATCACGCCTCTTGTTAAACTGCCACACTTTCGCGCTGTGCATTGCACATCGTGGTCTACATCATCTTCCATCCGTGCGCAAAAAACACTATTGGCCTCCTGCCCGAAAAATCCGCAGGTGCACATGAAGCCTCTGAGACAGTCACAAAAGGAAAGGAAACGCGCATAACTGGCTCCCTGACTCAGTGGACACCTCGTTCGCGCTTTGAGCTACGTGTCGATAGTACCACAGATATGTGCGCTGCATGCGTTGGCAGAAATGCGGCCAAGACTGTCTTCCTGATAGTTGATGCAGCAGAGATGTAAAAAAAATTGATGTGAGCTACGGTCGTGACTTGTCAAATTCATTGGTATATAGGTATATGTGAAAGGAGGGAGAGAATTCGCAGTGGCATTGACAATGTTGCAGACTCCGGTGATTTTGTGGAAAGTAAACGCGCATACGTGGCTCCCCGGGTCAGTGGACACCTGAATCGAGCTTTGAAGTACGTGGCGGTGGTGTCTATATTGAAAAAAAAAGTGTATTCGCACAATATGCCATGCTTAGCAATGCTGAACCACCGGGCAAAATTTTTTTGCTTGTACCCTGCAGTTTAAATGCTCGAAAACTGATGATGATAACGCTAGCAACAAAAATTGGGACGCCGCTGATCCGCACAACTTAGCATTTCTAGTGCCGGTTAAACGTGGAGCACTACGTAAACTTGCGCCAAACCCTTCGGGAAATCGCAGTCTCGTTGGTGGTGCTTCGCGCATAATTTCTCAACCTTGTAACTCTCACACTGTTCTGCCGCCGGTCTGAGATGAACGGCTGGGGCCGGATATCCACAGCGACCCTTTTAAGTGTGGTTGGTGATCGGCTGTCCTCTTTATTATAGTCATTGGTATCGTGATCAGCCAATTATCGTTTGCCGGTCTTTACAATCCCTTACAAAGTTTTCAATGGACAGTACCTTGTCTATAGACGGTCTATACATTTATGTGTGAAGAAAGTTTCGTAAAGGTAGTTTCGAGAATGCGACCCACGCATCGCCGTACACGCAGCAGCATACGACAAACTGGTGTTGTTGCAACCACAAGACAGTGCTTTTGTGATCACTTTATTGTGTGCAGTGACCTGAGATATGACACAATGGAACGGTGAAGAACACTGTATACGATGCGGACGGCGTTCCGGTTGCGAGCAGCGATACAGACTGTTATCCACGTCCGGGGCGCGTGCGTGTCCAGTGTTCAGCACTGGTAGCGTGGTACTTGAGGTGCTCCCCGAGAATGCGGACACCACATACTTTGCGCACTATACGTGCACAAGACGCACACGGAGTTATCACTATTCTTTGGAATGAGGTGCTAAAACGCGAGCCATTGCTGTACGCCTGCGCATGAAAGAAGCACAAAATTTGCAGCTCTTCTTTTCTCTCAACGAAGAAATAAATAATAAATAAAATACCCGTGACCGGCACGTAAGGTATTGTACATAGTCCTATATATAGTGTATAGCACTGTGCTCTGCTCTTGTTGGCGCACTCCACCATAAAAAATGGGAAAAAAAATCAGCAGAAAAAAAAAAGAAAACGTAAAGAATGTAGAGCTCGAAATTTCGCCGTGTGTCAGCGCATCGCAACAGGAAACGATCACCCGCGCAGACGCCCTTGGCAGTAGGAGAAAATCTTAATGGACCGCCAGAGTGGAAAGCCACCATACATTGGCCATGTCCGCAAAGTCCCTTACGAATCTGCATCATAAAGCAGACTTCCACTCAGAGACGTTCGGGCACAGCGTTGTAATTCCGACCCCTTGTGCGATGAGAGGAAGCCCGCGGCCTTTTTTGTTGCTTCTCTTCTCTTTGAGGATAAAATCCTGTTCCAGAACGTCTACACTTATTCACGGATCCTGTTCAGTGCCTGTACCAGCAGCGACACGGGAATTGAGAAAGAGGGAGAATTCCATCCAGTATCGTTGGGGGCACGAATGATAAATTGATATCTAAGAGGCCGAATAAAAGTCTTGGTGTCTCGTTTTGCTTTGTTTTCAAATAAAGGAACACAACGCTAAGTAGCATTCATGGTGTTGTTGCCGGCGGACATCGAGAGCCTTGGAGCGTAAGCATTTAAAATTTCCTGATAAATAAGGAAAGGAAACGCGTAACCATTGTCGAAAACGATTTAACCTTGTCACCGTTAAAAAATCTCTACCGCCTAATTCGCCTGCTGCATCGGCGATGGACACATGCTGGTTTATCAAGACTCAGAAGTATCCAGGGAAACTCGCGGTAAAGGGACGAACAACTACAGTTTAAAGTCGCATTATCCTCAACAGCATGTCGCAGACGACGACTGCAAAGCGCAGCTAAGTGCTTCCTGTATTGTGAGGGCTATGGGCGACTTGAAGAGAAAAGTCCGGGAAGAATAGGCTGAATAGTTCTTGCCGTGGCCGCCTGCAGCGAAGGCGTGCATTGACGCGCAGACGTCATTTCAGCACACGTTGTGTACGCTTTTGTGAGCACTTCTCAGCGCGCCCAACTTCCTGACCGAGAGGTGCCCTGTACGCAAAAATAAAAGGGGGAACGAATAAACGCCACTTCGCGAGACTTGGGTGTGTAGTGCGGGTGGAGGAAAAGGCAGGAACCGGGCGGCGGGGGCCGCGCGCAGCACTGCGGCTGCGCCGCGGTGGAGATCGTGGCAGCGGTGGCGGCGGCCGGCGGCTATCACTTCATGGACAGCCATATCTCGTTGCGGCGCTCCAGCACCCAGAATATTAGGTCATACCGGGCCACGTAGAAGTGGTCCAGGTTAATGCGCCGGTCCTTGCGCATGGACTGGATGAACTCTTCCGCCTTGCTCAGCCACTGTTGCTCGTTGGGCTGCCCCCCGAACACCCTGGAGAAAGGAAAAGCCGACCCTCGGTGTTAACAGCATCAGATGAGGTGAAAGGGCGTTCATGCGGAAAGCGGGGGCGGTGGCCTAGGCACTCGAAGAAAGTGAGAGGAGGAAAAGAGGCGCAAGGGCTGGCGTCACTGGCGGCGAAAAGAAGGGCTTCATGCTGTTAGACAATCGAAGCAAGTCTCTAAAAGCGTGTTTCTGCCGACTTGGCCTGCAATCTTCGACTTATGACGAATGTTATCATTAAAGACCTACACGGGTGAATCTAAAATACGCCAATGTGCTCGGATTCTGGCACTCGTTGAATGACGTCCAAACGAGTAAGCACTACGGCTTATCAAGCGCCCTCTTCCCATCTACTTTCCTTCTCCTGCATCCGCGTACTCCGCACAGACAGCCGCAGCGGTCGCCTTACTTGACGGCATATTTGCGCGGCGGCTCGACGGTGATGACGATGTCTTTGTCGTTGGCCTGGGGCGGATTCATGTAGAGGTTGGCCGGCAGTGGGAAGGCCATGGTGTAGTTGGCCAGGCGCCGGCCACTCGCCCCGCGGCTCACCAGGGTCCGGTGCGGAGTAGTCAGGTCCACGGTCACGTCTGCGAACCAGCCGGACACCATTTATTGCTCGCAGATAACATCCACTGTCATTTTTTTTATTTATTTTTCTACCAGTGTCACCTGGCAGGCATTGACACTGCATCAATTACGCCTCCTAGTGAGTTTCTCATTATGAACAATATTTTGGTGAAGTTTGCCGCGGTGGCTCAGTGGTTATGGTGCTCGGCTGCTGACCGGAAAGACTCACTCTGATCGTTGAAGCCCTGGATGTAGTAAATAAGCTTGCGAAAACTCTTCCGCTTGGCTTCGAAGAGCGCCCTCGCTTGTGTTGTCACGCTGATCCACATTGTTTCCGGGTACTGGCGCTCCTCGTACTCCTGCGCATACCCGTGAATATCATTTAAAGCGTGCAACAAAAAGAAGTCAAGTGGAAGAAAATAAATGCAAGCGCTTTTTTCAGAGGAGTACGAATGAAGTTTCGCGGCAGCGTACATTAGCAGCACTTACAGCTTCATTCGAGATCACCTCGTAGTCTATGCACTCCACACCTCTCCAAGTGCAGGAGTACGCTGCAATGACCTGAGCAAGGACGAAAAAAAGCAAAAAGGAGATCAGCATTTTTAGTAAAACGACTCTAAAGTTTATGATAAAGTGCAACTTTTTGTAAGCAGTGTATTTGAAGGCCTCGGGTGCAACAGTACTATGTAAACAATTATTCATGCTTGTTTTGCAAGTAAGGGGTGCCAGCGACGATACTTCTTTTACGATAGGGTGGTAGGATATAACCGAATACAACTTTTCAGCCACATGAAACTCTTGACAGTGTTTAAAAAGCACTTTTAGGCTGCCGATACTTGGTCTGCTGAAGATGCTCAATAGAAGCGTAGGCTGGGATATATGATGATAATGATAATTTAATTATATCCTAATTCGATTCCTTCCTTCCCTCATCGAAGGCTCAAGCGCCGCAGCACCTGTTTCACAGCCGCAACTGATCACTCAACGCAGTAGTGCGAAGAACGAAGCATATTTGGAGAAAAGATGTCTTAATTATAGCGGCCCTCTTTTACCTGCCGGTTCGAGTTTCGTTTTTTTTTTTACAGAGCTGTCGGAGGACTGGTGTGACCTTACCTGGATGATGACTGCTGCGATTATTACTCTGAAGGTTCGCATCTTCGTGCAGGTTTTTCAGGTGTCCTGCGCAAGGAAAAAGCAAATGTTTGATGATATCAAGCGTTTCATCAGTCAGAAAGGTACTGGGAACAGGTTGAATAAATTCCAGGAATTTGCTGTTTTACATTTGGCTTGGTCTCCTTTTTAGCGTGAGCATGATTCCAAGAGAGATGTGGTGACTGCGAAATTGGTTCAGTCAAGAGCATAAGAGGTGATTCAAAGAGGTATGCCTAAAGAACAAAAGCAAGACTTAGCTGTGTTGTGTTACTGAGAAGTCGGGTGCCCTGTACAAGTTTACAATGAGCCAAGTATTCTGCCACGAAAAAAAAGAAACTAATAAGCACACAGCATCTTTTAAAGTGCACGTTTGAGCCAGTGGTTCTGACCAATCTTGCCTAGCATACTACATCGCAGTGGCTTCGAACAGTCCTCTCTTGTACGTCCGGGGAGGATTTGGTGTAATACACACTTTGTTCGCTTTGAAAATCCTGATATTGCAAAGTTCTTTTTAAGTAATTTTGCCTTTATTCTTTGTCCTGATGTATTAGATATCCAAGCCGGGTAGGTGCGCTTTTTTTTTCTCCCGCAGATATTTTTCCGGGGATGAAGCACTCGCGCAAAAGGGTAAATTAAAACAGGCGCTTACCTGTTTTCTACGTAAAGTTTCTCTCAGAAGCAGAGGAGAAGCGCAGTGAAAATATTGGGGGACACGACATCATTCGGGGCGACCTTCGGCTTTCATAAAAAGAACATAGATATCCTCAAGAAACCATCCTTGCACGACTGGCTAAAAAAAAAAATACGGTGGGAATATGTTTATGAATAGGAGTAAGGGTTTAGTCCTGTTTTCTCTTTCATGTGCTGCCATCCACGAATAAAAGAAAAACACTTAAGCTGCGCACTACCTTGCTTGATTTACTGAGTGATATCATTGAGTAACATTTCTACATTTCATCCTTAAAATGACATTCCCGCCCGATCACCACGAGTGACGAATCCTGTCCCGAACGGTCTCTACAGAAACCCGCCGATGCCGATGAACATCTGTACACACCACATTAACACACCCTTTGAATCGCATCCTTCTCCGAGCGCACAAGCAGAAAGGAACCACAGGACAAAGCGGTCTCGCGTCAAGCGGCAGGCACTCCGACTAGAGCGCGGCGGCGCCGGGACCCGCGGCCAGGGGACAGCCCCGCGGCTGTCCCCTGGCGTTGCGTCACCGGCAAAGGGGGACTCGCGCCGATGCTCACCGTGGCCGGAAGAACAGGGGCGGTGGGGCGTGCGTGGCCGTCGTTGGGCGGGCGGCCGCTCTTTATAGGCACCCGCGCCCTTCCCCACGCGCGTCGGATGCGGAAGGGGGTCCCCGTGACCGGCCACCCCGTGATCCCGCGCAGAAACCGGCTGACCCCCAACTGGTCCTGTGCCTCCCGGAGAAGGCCGTTTTCTCTCTCGGCGCCGGGGTCGATGCACCGCGCTCCGACGGAGGCACTGGAGCA
>JARKHS020014806.1:0-31524 GCA_030143305.2 Amblyomma americanum | reverse complement strand
GGCGCTCCAGGAATTGCGGCTACGCCAATAACCTTTTCATTACTTTACAATTACCTTTGCAATTACTTTTACAGGACGTACGCCACATGTGCTTCCTGCAACAAAAAAAGTTTATTTCTTCATAGACTGGAGCGAAGAGGAGGGTTGCGGCAGTTAGACTCGAGCACTGAAACACTGAAACGCTTGCTAGGCACCTGGCCCTAAAGCGAGAATTTAGGGCGCACTTTTAATCTTTTGAGCGGATAATTGCAATTAATTGCGCAGAGTTCAGCACCATTCTCATAAAACTACACAAAATACCAAAGGAAACAGACTTAAGATATAATATCAGCACCACGATAACGAAAGACGCGTGCGGGAACAGAGGTGGTGCTTTGCGTGACGCATCACTTCGGCACAGACAAGTGCGGAAAAACGGTCGTCTACGGTGTCAACCAAAAAAAAAAAAGATTACCACTCTGGCGTGTCACCGGAGCCGGCAGACAGCAACGCTCGGCGCTGCGGTTACGAACATGCCGATAGCAAATGGGCCAGGCATGTTCGGAAGGCCCGGCGTTCCACCAGCTGCACGGTGCGATTTTTGTCGCTTTTTAATACTTTTGATTTTTGAATATATAAACACTGCTCTCTTGTAACACAGACTCCATTTGAACAATATCTTATAGAAACGTGGACAGTTATAAAATTTTTAGGTCGCTACTGTGGAGCCGCTATCCAAGTTCAGTGCGTATTTTTTATGCCGAACAACGGTGTTTCGGGTAAACAAAAACTCAATTAATTGTGGCCAGAAAAACAGCTTGCATTAAAAGGCATTGTAGAGGCCACGAAACTGAATAGTTGGTGGAAATTATCAGGAGGGGAGGTTGAGCAGCACTAAAATCTCATTAGTGCGCATAAATCACTTAATGGTTTTAGAGTGGGGAACTTCATAGTGGTTTCTGTGATTAAATCTTCTTCCTAGCATACATTTTGTAAACCGAGTGCAATAAGGCATTCTATCAGGAACTTGCCGCTGTTGGTTAGTGGCTGTTGGCTGACGATTCTAAGCTCGAGGTGAGCAATGGCATCGCTGTACCGGCAAGCACAATTAGATGGATGTAACGTACTGCACCATAGTCCTCATAGGTCTACTTAGCGCATCAGGTCCTATAGCGCAAAAAGCAGGGGCAAGGCAGAACAAAAGCGTTAGCCCCTCTAGCCCGAACAATCTCGCTTCTACATGTCGGTCTGGTTATCTTATAGAATAAGAATAGCCAAAATATCTGAGAAGCGCTTCCACCGTTGTGGCCTGTTTCACCATCCATATAGTTGGTATGACGAGCTTTCGTGAAAGCGTTCTTTTAATACCTATACTAGCCATAAGGGAAAGCTCTGCTATATTCTTCACAAAACAGTGCGATCCAGATAAGCACGCGCCATGAAGCACATCAAGCATCCATATTCAAATTACAATGAAAGCTTTTCGTACGGTTTAGTTTACGGGGTTTAACGTCCCATATCGACTCAGGCTCTGAGGAACGCCGTTGTGGAGGGCTGCGGATAATTTCCACCACATGCGGTTCTTTACTGTGCACGGACACCGCACAATACGCTGGTTTTTTGCATTTCGCCTCCATCACAAAATCCCTCAGCTGTGGCCTATGGCGTGGAGCTTCTCAGCGCGAGTCAATAGCAGGCATCGAAGCAGGGCAGCTGCTTACAGATGTATGCGAAATCGTACGACGTGGTGTAATGTGTACCGACAATAATTCGGTGCTCATGAAATATATAACAACATGACAATAAACACCTAGCCTCCCTCCCGCATTTATTACGCCATATCCCGTTACATCCCATTCTTAAGAAAAATAAATTTGTGTGCAAAGCGACTTTTTATGAATTACGTGCGCTGAATGTCTACTCGTTCATTTTTTCTCCCAAACAGTGCGATCCAGATGAGCCTTTTAAAGGATGCTCAAAAGGCTGCCTCTGCTACGACGGGGGAACATATCCTGATGGGAGGCCTTGGGGCGGAATCTGCTATGAGGCTCCAGAGGGCGACGTTGAAATTTACGAGTATACGACTGAAGAGACAGGTGCTGCGGCTGCAGGATTAGCGCTGCAGAGCGCTTCTGCACTGAGCGGCGCCCGCCGTATTTCATTTTCGGGTAAAACAGCGAGAAAAGTGGCGTCTAAAGTATTATCAAGTATCAAGGTGCGAATGCCGAAAATTAGGATAAGAATTCCACGATTTAAATTAACGCGAGGTTGAAATGACTGTTCTCAGAATAATAAAGTGGCGGTTTTTGTTCTGAACTTCTCTACGCATCACTACAGAAGCGGGCTAAGTTATACATGCGACGTTTTCGTCACCTCTAATTTTTCCTGCACATTGCTGTGTCCTCGGAGGACGGTGGGAGGCTCACCCTTCGCCGCACCATAAAAGAGGTCTACCTTGAGCTCCGCCTCGACAAACGCCTTTACCCTCCCCCTCATCCATCACTCACGGTGCCGGAGTCTCGCCTTCTTCGGCACATTCAGATGAATGCAGTTATCACCCAGTCCTGCCTCTTCCTCTATCGCTATCGATCGGACCCTTCCTGTCCCAACTGCCCCTGCATCTATGCGGACCTGGCCCATTGCCTCTTCTATTGCACGGCTGCTCAGCAGTCGGGTACCTTCCCCCCACCCCTTCTATCCAACACCACCTGGCTCGACTGGCTTGGCGCTGAAGGGGAAGAAGAACAGCGGCTTCTGGTCGCCCAGGCAGTCGACATGCTCGGCCTATAAATTATGTTCGAATAAAAGTCTTTACTACTACTACTACTACTACTACTACTACTACTACTACTACTACTACTACTACTACTACTACTACTACTACTCTACTGCTGCTGTGTCCTTAGAAATATTTTCCCGAACACTTATTGTTTTGCTGTTTTTTTCGGTGGTCCAGTATGATGTGCGTTCTCGAAATAGTAAAGATCAAGTTCATCTCTTCGCGTCGCTGCTTCTAGTTCACGTGATTTGGCGCAGAACGCATAGGAGCCCGACTTGCCGACGATGAACGGATTACACACGGAGAAACTGAGAAAGGTGAGTTTAATAATCTTCGAGAAAAAACCAAAAGCAGATGCACACAAAATTGACAAAGGGCTTTTTGATGCCAACTTAGATCAGCACATAACACTCAGCTACAGACGATGGAACAATAAGTAATACTTGAGCTTGAATACCGCGTTTCACGTACGTAAAATAAGGAGCCAGCCTACTTCGCTCCGCGAAGGCTCACGTGGACGAAACACGGTATTTATATTATTCAGGCCCAAAACTTATTCAAGCGCAAAGCGACTTTGAGAAAAAAGAAGGCCTTGCCGCGCCCCCAAAGCTCCGTCTCTTGCAGTGCTTTATCGATAGTGCTACAACTATCTTGAACATTGTGTGCGCGTGCACCGCATCGGCAAGTTCGACGGTGAGGAGGACCGAGGCCGCTCTCTGGGACTGCTGGGACGCTTGCGGGAGAGCGGACCATCTGGTGTGCTTCAGCAAAATCCTTACCTTCTTTATCTTCGGCGGGTGGGGCGCGTTCCCCCAGCGTTAACCATAGCTAAAGCCACGAAAAAGTTTAGCGCACTCAAGACGAACAACAAAGTAGACAAAAAACACAGGCACTTACTCGCAACTGCGCGTTGATTACAAAAACGCAACATATAAAGAGAACGATACAAAACGCCCACACCAAGCGAGAGTTTTCATATGTGGATGCACCTGTCTGATTACCTTCTATGCGCCTGCGTGAATGCTTGTTTTGTTGGTGTTTTGCATCTTTCTCTTCATATCCTGCGTTTTTAGAATAAACGTCCCGTTGCGAGTAAGCGCCTGTGTTGTCTTGTCCACCTTGTCGTTCGTCGTGAGTGTGCTAAACTTTTTCATGATTCATTACCAACTAGCTCAGATGTCGATCCTTCTTCAGTTAACCATAGCGGCGTTACGTTACTATTGTGCCTATGATTCTTTTTTCTTTGCTCATATCTTTGACAGGACCGGCCTTGTCTGCTGTATCAGCAGCTTGCGGAATTGTTTCCTTTGATATTTACGAAAAACTGCGATCGCGTGCGGAGACTAAGATAGGCATTATTTCTTGTGCCTTCTGTTCCTCCTACATGCTTTGTCCTTGAATTTTTTTTGTTCAAATCATGTTGAACCAACCAGCGGAACAACGTGTATTCTTGACATGACTTTATCGTCGGCCTGCTCTCACGCTAAATCTAACAAGCAAAGCAATAAACCTGAGGAAAACCCAAGAGACAGTACCTAAATCTTCTATTGATGCCTAACATTCTCAAATATGTCCTGCACACCTTGAGCTTCCCGTCGTGCCTAATGAGGCTTCTCAAAGCTGTGCGAACTTTGCTCACCTAACGGCAATGCACAGATTCAAACAAAAGACCATGTCACTTTTTTTGCGGAAAGCAGCTGGACGACAAAGAAGCGGAATAACCTGAAAGAAAAAAGGACGGTAAAAATTTAAGTCCGTAATATAAGAGTACTCTTTACCCAATGACATTTTTTTTCTCGTATGACGTTTTTCGTTTGCGCATAAATTGAGGCCCCATCGCTATGCTTGAGCGAAAAATAGTGAATGCGTGATGTTTCGTCGCTTCAGCCATTGTCGAAGAGCTAGAAACGGAAAAGTGTACTGTCATCATCATCATCATCATCATCAGCCGTACTACACCCACTGCAGGGCAAAGGCCTCTCCCATGTCTCTCCAATTAACCCTATCCTTTGCCAGCTGCATCCACCCTTTGCCTGCAAACTTCTTAATCTCATCCGCCCATCTAACCTTCTGCCGCCCCCTGCTACGCTTACTTTCTCTTGGAACCCACTCCGTTACGCCTAAAGACCAGCAGTTATCTTGCCTTCGCATTACATGCCCTGCCCAAGCCCATTTCTTTCTCTTGATTTCGACTAGTATGTCATTAACCCGTGTTTGTTCCCTCACCCACTCTGCCCGCTTCCGATCTCTTAACGTTACACCTATCATTTTTCTTTCCATGGCTCGCTGCGTTGTCCTTAACTTAAGCTGAACTCTTTTCGTTAGCCTCCACGTTTCTGCCCCGTAGGTGAGTACCGGTAAGATTATGCTGTTGTACACTTTCCTCTTGAAGGAAATTGGTAAACTGCCACTCATGATCTGCGAGAATTTGCCATATGCGCTCCACCCCATTCTTATCCTTCTAGTTATCTCCCTCTCATGATCCGGATCAGCTGTCACTACCTGCCCTAAGTAGACGTATTCCGGCACCATTTCTAGGCTCTCGCTGCCAATTGTGAACTGTTGTTCCCTTGCTAGGCTGTTGAACATTACCTTGGTTTTCTGCATGTTAATTTTTAGACCCATCGATCTGCTCTGCCTGTCTAACTCGTTGATCATGATTTGCAGTTCACTTCCTGAGTGACTCAGCAAGGCAATGTCATCAGCAAATCTCAGATTATTTAGGTATTCTTCATTTATTCTTATTCCCAACTCTTCCCAATTCAGGCCTCGAAATACCTCCTGCAAACATGCGGTGAACAGCATTGGCGAGATCGTGTCTCCTTGCCTGACGCCCTTCCTTATTGGAATTTTATTGCTGACTTTATGGAGGACTATAGTAGCTGTGCAGTTGCTATATATATCTTCCAGTATTTTGACATAAGGCTCTTCTACCCCCTGATTACGCAATGCCTGTATGACTGCTGAGGTTTCCACTGAGTCGAATGCTTTCTCGTAATCAATGAAAGCTATATATAGAGGTTGGTTATATTCTGCGCATTTCTCTATCACCTGATTGATAGTGTGAATATGATCTATTGTAGAATATCCTTTACGAAAGCCTGCCTGATCATTTGGTTGATTAAAGTCTAACGTTGCCCTGACTCTATTAGCGATTACCTTAGTAAATACTTTGTAGGCAACGGATAGTAAGCTGATCGGCCTGTAATTTTTCAAGTCCTTGGCGTCTCCCTTCTTATGAATTAAGATAATGTTTGCATTCTTCCAAGCTTCTAGTACAGTTGAGGTCATAAGGCATTGCGTATACAGGGTGGCTAGTTTCTCTAGCACGATGTCCCCTCCATCCTTCAACAGATCTGCTGTTACCTGATCCTCCCCAGCTGCTTTTCCCCTTTTCATTGCTTCTAAGGCTTTCTTTACTTCATCTTTCGTTACTGGCGGGATGACGCATTGCTGTGCACTGCTGTCTTTCTCATTAGCGCTCTGATTACATTGGCTACTGTACAGGTCTGTGTAGAACTCTTCGGCTACGTTAACTATCTTATCCATATTGCTAATGACATTGCCCTGCTTGTCTCTTAATGCATACATCTGGTTTTTACCTATGCCTAGTTTCCTCTTCACTGTTTTTAGTCTACCTCCGTTCTTTATAGCATGCTCGATTCTCTCCATATTAAACTTCCTTATGTCGTCTACCTTGCGCTTATTTATTAACTTTGATAGCTCCGTTAGTTCTATTCTATCGGTAGTGTTAGATGCCTTCATGTTTTGGCGCTTCTTAATCAGATCTTTCGTCACCTGAGATAGCTTCCCGGTATCTTTTCGAACTGTCCTACCGCCTACTTCTACTGCGCACTCCGTAATTATTGATGTCAGGTTATCGTGCATTGAATGAACATCAAGATCATCTTCCTCAGTTAAAGCCGAGTATCTGTTTTGCAGCGCTATCCTAAACTCCTGTGCTTTCCCTCTTACGGCTAACTCGTTAATGGTCTTCTTCTTCGCTAGCTTCTTCCGTTCCCTCTTCAAGTCTAAGCTAATTCTAGACCTTACCATTTTATGGTCGCTGCAACGCACCCTTCCGAGGACGGCCACATCCTTAATGATGCCAGGTTTAGTGCATAGTATGAAGTCGATTTCATTTTTAATCTCACCATTGGGGCTCTTCCAGGTCCACTTCCTGTTTTCTCGTTTGCGGAAGAAGGTATTCATGATCCGTAAATTATTTCTATCCGCGAATTCGACTAATAACTCTCCCCTGCTATTTCTAGAGCCTATCCCATAGTCACCTACCGCGTGGTCGTCAGCCTGCTTCTTGCCCACCTTCGCATTGAAGTCACCCATCAGTACAGTGTACTGCGATTTTACTTTATTCATTGCTGATTCTACGTCCTCATAGAAGCTTTCAACGGCCTGGTCATCATGGCTGGATGTGGGTGCGTAGGCCTGCACCACTTTCAGCTTGTACCTCCTATTCAGCCTAATTACTATAGCTGCTACCCTCTCGTTAATACTGTAGAACTCCTCTACGTTGCCAGCTATATCCTTATTAATGAGGAAACCCACACCTAGTTCTCGTCTATCCTCTAACCCGCGATAGCACAGTATGTGTCCGTCTTTTAGTACTTTATACGCCTCACCTGTCCTCCTAACTTCGCTAAGCCCTATCACATCCCATTTAATTCCCGCTAGTTCCTCGAACAGCACTGCTAGGCTAGCCTCACTAGCTAAAGTTCTAGCGTTAAACGTTGCCAGGTTCAGATTCCAATGGCGGCCTGTCCGGAGCCAGAGATTCTTAGCACCCTCCGCTGCGTCACAGGTCTGACCGCCGCCGAGGTCAGTTGCTCTGCAGCCGCTGGGGACTGAGGGCCGAGGGTTAATTGGTTTGATCATAGAAGGTTGTGGCCAAGTACTACACCAGGGTGGCCAAATCCTGTTCTGGTGAGAGAGTGCGTTGTCGGTTCTGGTCACCGAGATAAGGCCGCACTCCAGGCCTGGTTATGCAATTCCATCGACACGCGGTTTTTTTTTTTAAACCCGGTGGAGAATTGCGCGGCACCAGGATTTGAACCGCGGTCCTCTTGCACGCGAGGCGGATGTTCTACCTCTCAACCAAGTATATTAACATGCCCCTTTTAAACAGATTATTACGAAGCCCTCCAATACGCTGAAATTCCATCTCGGCCTCCGTTCATAACTACTTCACCCTTTCTTGATGACGCGGTTAACGTGCGAATCCCGCTCCTGGCAGTTACTGCGCCTTTTCTTCTAAGATAACACCGCCTTGCTGCTAGCCGTCGATTTCAGTGCTACACTGAGCTTGATGATTATTCACTACGCAGTTCGAGTTCTTTCAGTTAATCTTCACTGTATTTAGTTGACAAGGAGAGAGAGAGAGAGATAGGAATAACTTTAATGACCAAACGATTTGCGATACGTAGGTCCCTGGTTCCCCGTACAAACCCACTCCTCTCTACGTTTGAGTTCATGGTGTACCATAACGTGGCCGGCGCGGTCATTGGAGACCTGCTACATCGCTGGGTCTGTTGAGCGCAGTAGACTCTCCTATTTCTCCCAGGTGTTCAGAAGATCCGGGCACAGCACGCGAGGCTTCTTTTACAATGTTAGCTGCTAGAGCCCAAACTAGATGTAACGCGGCGCTGGATGCAACAGATTAAAATACACTCCGAAAGAGAAAATACGCAGAAAAGCAAGAAAAAATCTAAAAGACTCTTCATTTCGGATTCTATTCCTCATTTAACGCTTCTTTGACAAGGTACCATTTTCTACAGCATTAGGCTGCTGTCCGCGACGACGTGGGGAGAAATGCCGGCCTCTGTGAGCGCGTTTCAGTGGAGACAAAATTGAAAAGGCGCACAGGTTTCGTGCGATATCTGAAGACGTAAAGGAGGAACTTATTCCCTTTCTTGTTTCCTTCCCTGAGGGTGTGGCTGAAGTGTCCACCAAGGTTTTATACATTAACTGCACCTTTACTACCCTAATAACCCATTTTGTTCCCTTTAGCCTCTTCAGGCCGTTTTCCTTGCCAGGTCTACGAGAACGCAAACATGCACTCGCCTTCATTGAGTATCGTTCAGGGATTCTCTCGCTTCGCCTCATCTGTCGCCACGCAGTTTTAGATCGAACTTTGCTGCAGGAGCGTGAATGCCCTAATATGTGCTCCCTTTTACCGAACAGGCCCATTCGACTCGTCTTTATCGCCACGACTTTCACAGAGTAGGATAGCTTTGCACGTTTTCCCGCTTCGGCTAAAGGTGCGCTATTCGGTCCGATTTCGCCAGGTATGCTTAGAATACGCAGCGTTCGCACAGCATCCGAGGAACGACAGTCTCAAGCGGTGCTTGTTGCGCAGTGCAGGCGGAAGAATGTGACGGAAAGAGCACCAAAAGGGACACAAGACTCCAGCAATCACGAACGGAAACGAGGGCGCATGCTACCAGTATGTGATGACATGTTTATGCACGAAGAACAAGCCTTATCCACCTGCAGCCCCTGCACAAAAGTCGTACAGTGATAAGGTGCGCAAAGATCGCCGTCGCCTTCAGGCTACACAAAAGCACAGCATGCTGGACCCTCTGCATGAGGACATGATAGCAGTTGACTTCCAAATTGCTCACCTTTTAGCCGAGGTCTCTAAGCTACGGCAACGCCGTGAACTGCTTGCTCGTCGTAAACATCCCGCGGAAAAACCAACTATTATGATTATTATTATTACAATCAACGATGCTGCACCGGCGAATACTCCCAGCCCTCATGCGTTTTTCGCCGACTCTAACACGTCTTCTGCAGCACTGCTGGATAACTCTACAACATCCTTCCTCCAATTTATGGTATCATCATCATCATCATCATCATCATCATCATCATCATCATCATCATCATCATCATCAGCCTTACTACACCCACTGCAGGGCAAAGGCCTCTCCCATGTCTCTCCAATTAACCCTATCCTTTGCCAGCTGCATCCACCCTTTGCCTGCAAACTTCTTAATCTCATCCGCCCACCTAACGTTCTGCCGCCCCCTGCTACACTTACTTTCTCTTGGAACCCACTCCGTTACCCTTAAAGACCAGCGGCTATCCTGCCTTCGCATTACATGCCCTGCCCAAGCCCATTTCTTTCTCTTGATTTCGACTAGGATGTCATTAACCCGTGTTTGTTCCCTCACCCACTCTGCCCGCTTCCGATCTCTTAACGTTACACCTATCATTTTTCTTTCCATGGCTCGCTGCGTTGTCCTTAACTTAAGCTGAACTCTTTTCGTTAGCCTCCACGTTTCTGCCCCGTAGGTGAGTACCGGTAAGATCATGCTGTTGTACACTTTCCTCTTGAGGGAAATTGGTAAACTGCCACTCATGATCTGCGAGAATTTGCCATATGCGCTCCACCCCATTCTTTTCCTTCTAGTTATCTCCCTCTCATGATCAGGATCAGCTGTCACTACCTGCCCTAAGTAGACGTATTCCGGCACAATTTCTAGGCTCTCGCTGCCAATTGTGAACTGTTGTTCCCTTGCTAGGCTGTTGAACATTATCTTGGTTTTCTGCATGTTAATTTTTAGACCCATCGATCTGCTCTGCCTGTCTAACTCGTTGATCATGATTTGCAGTTCACCTCCTGAGTGACTCAGCAAGGCAATGTCATCAGCAAATCGCAGATTATTTAGGTATTCTCCATTTATTCTTATTCCCAACTGTTATCAATTCAGGCCTCGAAATACCTCCTGCAAACATGCGGTGAACAGCATTGGCGAGATCGTGTCTCCTTGCCTGACGCCCTTTCTTATTGGAATTTTATTGCTGACTTTATGGAGGACTATAGTAGCTGTGCAGTTGCTATATATATCTTCCAGTATTTTGACATAAGGCTCTTCTACCCCCTGATTACGCAATGCCTGTATGACTGCTGAGGTTTCCACTGAGTCGAATGCTTTCTCGTAATCAATGAAAGCTATATATAGAGGTTGGTTATATTCTGCGCATTTCTCTATCACCTGATTGATAGCGTGAATATGATCTATTGTGGAATATCCTTTACGAAAGCCTGCCTGATCATTTGGTTGATTAAAGTCTAACGTTGCCCTGACTCTATTAGCGATTACCATAGTGTCACCCGACTTTGTACTTTGTAGGCAACGGATAGTAAGCTGATCGGCCTGTAATTTTTCAAATCCTTGGCGTCTCCCTTCTTATGAATTAAGATAATGTTTGCATTCTTCCAAGCTTCTGGTACAGTCGAGGTCATAAGGCATAGCGTATACAGGGTGGCTAGTTTTTCTAGCACAATGTCCCCTCCATCCTTCAACAGATCTGCTGTTACCTGATCCTCCCCAGCTGCTTTTCCCCTTTTCATTGCTTCTAAGGCTTTCTTTACCTCATCTTTCGTTACTGGCGGGATGACGCATTGCTGTGCACTGCTGTCTTTCTCTTTAGCGCTCTGATTACATTGGCTACTGTACAGGTCTGTATAGAACTCTTCGGCTACGTTAACTATCTTATCCATATTGCTAATGACATTGCCCTGCTTGTCTCTTAATGCATACATCTGCTTTTTACCTATGCCTAGTTTCCTCTTTACTGTTTTTAGGCTACCTCCGTTCTTTATAGCATGCTCGATTCTCTCCATATTAAACTTCCTTGTGTCGGCTACCTTGCGCTTATTTATTAACTTTGATAGGTCCGTTAGTTCTATTCTATCGGTAGTGTTAGATGCCTTCATGTTTTGGCGCTTCTTAATCAGATGTTTCGTCACCTGAGATAGCTTCCCGGTATCTTTTCGAACTGTCCTGCCGCCTACTTCTACTGCGCACTCCGTAATTATTGATGTCAGATTATCGTGCATTGAATTAACATCAAGATCATCTTCCTCAGTTAAAGCCGAATATCTGTTTTGCAGCGCTATCCTAAACTCCTGTGCTTTCCCTCTTACGGCTAACTCGTTAATGGTCTTCTTCTTCGCTAGCTTCTTCCGTTCCCTCTTCAAGTCTAAGCTAATTCTAGACCTTACCATTCTATGGTCGCTGCAACGCACCCTTCCGAGGACGGCCACATCCTGAATGATGCCAGGTTTAGCGCATAGTATGAAGTCGATTTCATTTTTAATCTCACCATTGGGGCTCTTCCAGGTCCATTTCCTGTTTTCTCGTTTGCGGAAGAAGGTATTCATGATTCGTAAATTATTTCTATCCGCGAATTCGACTAATAACTCTCCCCTGCTATTTCTAGAGCCTATCCCATCGTCACCTACCGCGTGGTCGTCAGCCTGCTTCTTGCCCACCTTCACATTGAAGTCGCCCATCAGTACAGTGTACTGCGATTTTACTCTATTCATTGCTGATTCTACGTCCTCATAGAAGCTTTCAACGGTCTCGTCATCATGGCTGGATGTGGGTGCGTAGGCCTGCACCACTTTCAGCTTGTACCTTCTATTCAGCCTAATTACTATAGCTGCTACCCTCTCGTTAATACTGTAGAACTCCTCTACGTTGCCAGCTATATCCTTATTAATGAGGAAACCCACACCTAGTTCTCGTCTATCCTCTAACCCGCGATAGCACAGTATGTGTCCGTCGTTTAGTACTGTATACGCCTCACCTGTCCTCCTAACTTCGCTAAGCCCTATCACATCCCATTTAATTCCCGCTAGTTCCTCAAACAGCACTGCTAGGCTAGCCTCACTAAAGTTCTAGCGTTAAACGTTGCCAGGTTCAGATTCCAATGGCGGCCTGTCCGGATGATCAAACCAATTTATGGTATACCAGTTATCTAACCTGACATCAGTTCTTTTACAAATCTTGGACGCCTAATCGAAAATGGCGAGTAAGCGTTGTTGTGGCGCCCTCCAATGGAAATACAGGGACCTCTAGGAGCTCTGGGAGCTCGATAATTGAGCTGGGAGAGCTCATATCTCGACTTCGCATTAAGAAGCTCCAGGTGTGGGCCTTAATACTGCAGCAGACCAACGCCTTGCCATCCATTCCGGACTTTATTGCATACATGTATCCTACAAAGAATGACCGTCGTGTGCGCACTGCTGTCCCTCCGGGAAAGGCGGCGGTGCACGTTGTTGCGCGTTTTCCTCAAATTCGCACCTCTCTAGAAAACTGGTGCACCTCATATCGAGAGGTAGTCGCAGTGGCTGTGAATCTTCCCTAGGCAACACTTGTGGTCTTGTCTTACTACGTAAGATCCGCCGGTGGAGCTGCCTCCCGCATTAATCTGGGGTGGTTATTAACTCTACGACGACAACACCTAGGGTGGCCTATTTTAGTCGGTGGTGACTTCAACGCCTTTCATCCGGACTGGGGAACCCTACTTCAAGGCCCGGTGGTAGGCGTGTGCGAGACGCAATCGCGGATGAGCTGTTTGGTTTGCTCAACCATCCAGATTCAGCAACGCGGACTGTGCGCCATGCTCGCTGTCCAACATATGCTCCCGACCTTACGTGGTGGTCAGGTCCCGGCACTCCCTCGTGGCACCTGGAGCCACTCTGCTGGGGTAGTGACCACCATACTATCATCACCAGTCTCCATCCATCAAGGGCTCGCCGATTACGCCGTAGGTGTTCTGTGGTCAATAGGGACACCTATCGCGCCACCCTGGAAGATCTCTCTCTGCAGTCGTCTGCACTACTTTTGGACTGGATAAAAACTGCACTGAATAAGGCTACTGTTTTCACCTGGACTGACGTCAATCTCTCAGCACCAGAGGTAGGTCTGCATAACCTGTGGGCTCCTCGCCGAAAGGCGGAGATGGCAGCTTCCCGAGACTCGACTTCTCCGCAAGCACGGACAAGACCGAATTACCGTAATGCCAAGGCTCGCAAATAACGCGATCTCTCGCGACGGCAGTTACGTTCGTGATGTGAGCAGTTCTCGACAAAGTAATCGAATTCTTCTCTCTGGCGAATGTTCCGTGCAATGCAACATGGTTCCCGTCGTCCGGACGCAGCGGCCACACTATGCTTCGAAACTAACTTAGCTCCAGATGATTTCGCCAGAGAGGCTTCGCGGAACTTTTTTTGCTCAAGTACGATGTGCCGCCTCCAAGGGTCATAGCCCCATTGGCTGCCATTGCAGCATATGTCAATAAGCTCCCATCTGCAGCCGATGCTGAAGGAAGTGCAAGCTAATTTTCTATGCCCGAGTTGCTTCCAGCAATAGAAAGACCCGTCGGAAGACTGCTCCCTGTCCGGACTCCATTCCGTGCGAGGTTTACAAGAACTTGAATTCCGCTGTACTCACTCAACTCCTCACCACCTTTAACAAGCTATGGATACAAGACGTCGTATCAGAAACCTGGAAATCGGCTATTGTGATCCCGATACCGAAGCCGGGTAAGCCGCCGCCAGACCTCGGAAATTTCCGGCCTATATCGCTTACGGCAACATTATGCAAGCTTGCCGAAAAAATGCTTGCCACATGACTGTCGTGGTGGCTTGAGCACCATGGTTTCTACCATCCCGTCCAAATTGATTTTCGTGCGTCCATAGGCACAGAAGATGGACTGGCTGTCTTGGCGTCAGCAGTCCTGGCATCAACTCGGCATAATGTACGTACGTACTGTACTCGCCATAGACGTTGAAAAGGCGTACGATAATATCAGTCACTCTGCCATCCTGGAACCACTTGACATGTTGAATTTCCCCGTTAGAGTGCGCAATTTTGTTAAATCCTGTCTAGACGTCGACACTTTGCCATACACCTGTGTTGAGGCCGTCGGATCATTTGTGCCTCTTCGCGGCATACCCCAGGAATCGCTATTATCGCCAACATTGTTTAATATGGCTTTTATCCCTCTTGCTTGCCGCTTACATGATATGTCTGACATTAAGTTCTTATTGTAGGCTGATGACATCACGGTGTGGAGCACTCACAACCACCTGATGGCAGCATCCCTACAATATTATATCAACTTATGCTTCTTCAATCGGTCTTTAGCTTTCAGTGAGAAAAACCACGTTTGTGTCAGTCGGCAACCGCTGGGGGCGCCGTAAACTCGCTGCAGCACCAATTCGTCTCCATCTATCGTGAACTCCTTTTCAAGAAAGTTCGATCATGAAAATCTTGGGCTTGACAATACACAAGTCAGGAACAGGAACTACTTGGATTTCTCGGGCTAAAAAGACGCATTTCAGGCGTTGCTTCTGATTAGACGCATTGCTCCTAAAAACAGGCGGAGCCCACTTTCAGGTTTCACGAGAGTTGGTGAGAGAGGTTGTGAAACCGCGCCACGTTTACCAAGCCCAAATTCCAGCATTTGATGAGGGCTGAATGGGATCGCCTTTGAAGTGTTAATCGCGAGGCAATGAGGGTCTTCACTTGTTTTCTTCGCATCACCCGATAGTGGCGCCCCAAGAACATGCGCAGCTGAACAAACTAGATGGACTGGTGCAGCAACGACGCGATACTCGCCGGCTTAAGTCTAACCTTACACACACAACGTGTGCACTCAGGGCACAAGTTTCATCGCACTCCATTCTAGAGTCACCCCCGCCAGTTCTGCCCTCGTTGGCCTTTTGTGCAGCTAAGCGACAGAAAACAAACTGGTCTACGTCGGCCATCATCTAACCGCGCGGCATCATCGTTTCGCGACCGAATTACTGAACAAGACGCCATACAGTCTGCTGCATGGCTCCATGTCATATACATTGACGCAAGCATCCAGGCCTGCGAAACAACAACGGCAGTTTATTGCCCTTGCAAGCTTGCCCTCAAAAAATGTCCACGTTTCGCCTCCTACGAACTCTTTCCTCCTCCTGTGCGGAGATGCTTCTTGCGGCTCAAGAAGCACTTTGCTCTGTGGCCGCCGCTCCCATGCTACCTACCGCTCGCATTGTCATTCGCACCGACGCCCTTCCCGCCACACGCCTACTACAACGCGTCAGTCGCAACCCAGAAATCTTCCAAGACATCCATCGTCTAGCGACACGCATCCCGCAGCAAATCCGTATTGATTGGGTCCCGCGTGACCTCCTGAGCACACAAAGCCGCGCAGATTCTGCGACCCGCCTTTCGCCCCCAACCTCGTCTTTGCCTCGAGTCCTCACTCTGGATGACACCACCCTCCTTTTAACAGGAAACGGACACCTCCGGCGCCGGACACGTGCTCTAATCCCTACGTGTGCGGTAACCCTCCCCCGCGGTCTTACCCGTGCAGAGGAGGTTGCGCTTCGGAGCATACGGGTGGGGGTTGCCCGAACTTTAGCTGTGACAGGAAAGTGGCCGCAATTTCAAGATTTATATCCCCACCCCGGTTGAGTGGTTGAGTTGAGTGGTTGTAAAATACCGGTGGGATTAGCCTTGCAGTTGTTGCCGGCAATTGCTCCACCGTAGCGGCACTTAAATAGAAATCACAGAAACACTGTCCGCAAAAAACCCAAATAGACACTCCTGAGGTCACCATGTGGAGGCCAAATCCGTGTCCTGTAGGTAAAGTAGAGGAAGGCGAGAAGCATCCTTTCTACTCGACTGGCTCCCGCGCGGGAAAACAATGTCCTGAAGAGAACTGTGAGGAACTCCTGCCTTCTTGAGGGATCCGAATAACACAGCCCGTTCCGCGTTGTACAAAGTACAGCACCAGAGGTAATGTTCTATGTCACCACACACACCACACGTTGAACACAATGGTGACAACGCTCGGCCAGTCTTATACATCCACGCCGGCGTACGAGCAGAATCCGTGCGAACGCGGTGCAGCAAAGTTGCTTGGTACCTTTTGAGACTCTTGGTCACACATGGATGACGAGGAGAGCTCCACAAAGAACTGAAGTGGCACAACACCACATCTCTGAACATTTGCTTGACTTCATGAGGGACTCCATGTACTGGAATCCCGGAGGGAGCTGTATTGGCGAGGTTGTCTGCTATCTCGTTGCCTAAGACACCTATGTGCGAGGGCAACCATTGAAAACGTATAGAGAAGCCTCTGCTATGTAGATTCTGCACCAAACGTAGGGATCTAAGACTCAAGGCATCAGTGGGGGACCCGCACTCTAACCTTTGAAGGGCAGATTTTGAATCCGCAATTATGACAGTAGGTTTAGGCGTACAACACCGTAGCTTCTTTAGAGCTGCCTCAATGGCAACGCTTTCGGCCATTGTGGAGGACACGACTTTAGTAAAACGAACAGACCAATCATACTTCAAAGACGGAATATGAAAAGCAGCTGCACTAGATCCTCTGACCTTGTCCACAGAGCCGTCTGTAAAAATTTGAAGATGACTGGCATATTCGGTCTCAAGATGTTCCAGTACGAGCGAACGCATTGCCGCTAAAGGAGAATTCCGCTTAGCGCGAACTTGGGGAATTGTCAAGAAACAATCGAGGCTCGGAAAGAACCAAGGTGGCTTCAACGTCTTAGGTCGATCTCGAAGGTCGAGACCAAGAGAAAGAAGAGTATTTAAAGCCAAGTACGCCCGGGACTCAGATCTCTTTCGAAGGCGCTGTAGAAGCGGTCTCCCGGCAACAGTCTCTCTGAGGCGGCCAATTTGCAGCATAAGTCTTTGTGAAGCGGCTAGCCGAAGAGGTTTCGATTGAGACTCATACAGTACTGCATTGTTTGGAGCAGCCTGCGGAACGCCGAGAGCCCTCCTTAGTCCCATTCTGTGCAAAACATCAAGGCGCTCCAGCTGCGATACCGAGGGGGAAATTAAAGGGAGCTGGTACATTATGCGACTTGTCACCAGGGCATCGTGAAGCCTGATCATTGAAGCAGGATGGTTTCCCCATTGCTCACTAGCAACTCTACGAAGCACATTGAGACGCGAAGATAGTGAAGCCACAATCGAGTCCACAGCTCGTCGCCACTGTAGACGTGAGTCAGTAGTGACGCCCAAAAAACGTATGTGGTTGACCTGACGAATGCAAGGCTGATCAAGGTCTATGCTCAGCCGCGCATACCGTCGTCCCCTACCTGGAAACAGGGCGAAGCCAGATTTTTCCACCGAGAGAGTCAACCCAACACCTTGAAGGTAACTTTTAACTGAAAGCACGACCCGTCGCGCTAATAGAGCTAAGCGTTTGTGTTGATATCCGGTAAACCAAAGACATATGTCGTCTGCATATATCGACATATGGACATGCCTACAATGTTTTTGCACTTTTGCGGGAAGACCAGCCATGACAACATTAAAGAGCGTTGGAGACAGGACACTACCCTGTGGTACCCCTCGCGATACAGCCCTTTCGGAGCTCATTGTACTGCCTAACCGTACTCGAAATTTACGATCACTGAGAAATGAGTGAATGAATCGCAGAAGATAGCCCTGTACGCCTATGACCTGCAGACTATTCAGTATTGAGCTCTGGAGGACGCTGTCATAAGCCTTTGATACGTCTAGGAAAGTAGCTAGTGTTGAAAGTCCAAAACCACTCTGATTTTCAATGTGGCTTATCATGTCCAGGACGCTATCTTGCGCGCTTAAACCTGTGCGGAATCCTGTCATGGATGTTGGTAGTGCCTTTCTATCCTCAAGCCACCAAGACAAACGCTTACTTACCATGTTCTCCATGAGCTTAGCCACACACGACTTCAGCGATACAGGACGATACGAGGCCGCGTCTGTCATCTCTTTGCTGGCCTTCAGCAGTGGGACTACACAAGCCACCTTCCATGAAAGGGGAACGTCACCAGACTCCCACACTCGATTGAGATAGGTTAGGAGCATCTTCCGGTGTTCCAGAGGCAGGTTCTGTAACATTTGATTGGTAACGCCGTCAGGACCTGGTGCACAGCTACGCCGCAGGCTGCGGAGCGCCGTCTGTAGTTCTCGAAGTGTGAACGGGGCGTCCATAACAGACGGAGACGTAGCAGGCAGAGCGCAGGGATGAATGCCTGGTCTGGAATTTACAAATGCATCCGCAAATTCCTCTGCCAAGCACACGAGATGTTTCTGCGTGCGCAATGCAAGCGCCTCGAAAGGTTTACTCGGACGAGAGCCACCAGCAAGACTGCCAACGACACGCCAAATTCTCGTTATCGATGAGAAAACATTCAAACTAGCGCAAAAGGATGCCCACTGGGACCTACAGAGCTTGTTCGCATGACGTCTAATAGCAGAGTTGAGCCTGTTGAAAGTTGTCTTCAAGGCTCTGTCGTCCTTCTTCCGCAACAGTTGTCGCTCCGCCCTTCTGCGCGCTGCGCAGAGGTTCCTGAGTTAAATCCGGAGTCGGAAAATGATCAGGTAGCTTGAGCGCCGTGGTAGCAGCCATCTTAGCATAAATCATTTTGTCTGTCACATCACCGGAAACACAGGCTAAGTGCTCCCTGTATTTGTCCCAATTACCAACATGGCAAATTTTAGGACTACGCAGATGGAAGTCGGCAGTAAACACAAATATCGGGTAGTGATCACTTCCCATTCCATCAGCTCTAGTTGACCACTGCAAACGGACATCAGGTGAATGTAAGGTTAGGTCTATAGATGTGGTTGAGGTTGGAGGCCGAAAGAAAGTGGGACTTCCGTCATTGGCCACGCACAGGTCCAGACTGTCGATGACTTCTACAAGTTGGCGTCGGCGAGGATCTGTGCTCCTGTCACCCCAGGCAAGGTGGTGGGCGTCGAAGTCACCGCAGATTATTCTGGTTGCTGGGCAGCGGTCACAAAGTTGCTGGAGGAACAAAGCCATATCGACCTTCTTCCGCGGGGACACGTATACTGATACAATGGACAGAGTTCGGAAGGCGAGCCGAATCCTCACAGCCACTTCCTCAATACTGTCGGTGCAAAGATCGGTGACGTTCAAAGCCACATGAGGAATCTCCCTTCGTATGTAAAGGGCGGCACTTCCTGCGGGAAAAGACTTTATGCTGCAATTCTTGTGGGCGACGTATCCCGGCAAAGACCTCCCGCTTGGCAAGCCAGCCTCCGAGAGGGCCAGTACTGGAACACAGGTCTCTTTCAAGAACAATATTAGTTCTGCTAATCGACTTATAATCCCAGCGCAGTTCCATTGCATGATAAACGGCACTTTTCTAGGGTTTTTATTTGCAACGGGTTGAAGAAAACTAGCCATCTAGGAGTTGAAGTTCTCTGCGAAGGCGGTGATAGAGGTCTCAAAGGAAAGCACCAGCTGTATAAAGTTCTTCAAAGTGCCAGGCTGCATCGCTTGGCTATATGAACGCAGGACATCAAACAAAACGCGTAGAAGGTCGGAGAGATTCCGGCTTTTGAGCTCCTTATTTTGCTGCACGCACTGGCGCACCACTTCGACAAAAGACGGGGACTGGGACCCACTCTTGGCCATGGTAGCTGGTGTCTGCTCCCCTTTTAAGGCAAGGGGATGGCCTTCATGTTGTCGAGTCTTGCTGTGATATGGTCGCTCAGGAACATGGACACTTTTTGCAGAAGCAGATCGAACAGCCAGCTCACCCTCGGAGGCCGTTGCCGACTTGCTCGGATCAGGTCGTGCAGCGACGTCGCTTGCTACCACGTCCCAAGCTTCCGACTCGAGCGCAGGGAACTCTTCACTTCCATGTATCGGGTTCTCAGTAGGTTGTGGTTTGGGGCCACTAATGAAGGACTTGCGACGGTGTAAGGCGCTTACACGGAATGTGCAGCCACTGAAACTCGCTTGATGGTCACCTCCACAATTAGCGCAAGCAAAATATGCCTTGCACTCTTTGTAATCATGGCCACCACCACACCGCTTGCAACGTTGATCTTTGTTGCAAACTCTCGCTACATGTCCAAGGCGTTGGCACCTGAAGCACCGGGGAGGAGAGTTTCAACGAACTCGTCGACTGCATGTTTGGTGAAACAAAGGTCAATTATTCCAGGGCGCTCGGTGTTGGGAGCAAACGTTAGCACAATAGATTTTGTAGGCTTCGCTGCCCATTGTTGTTCTCCAGGCTCCACCCGGCGCATTAACCGTCGCACGTGCAGAACTCCTTGCGGTTTCAAGTAGTCAAGAAGGGCACTTTCCGAATACCACACTGGTACTCCCCTTATAACACATGTGTTAGTCATGTAGGAGTGTGGCAACCGGGCTTGAACTCGTATGCCACCGATCTGAGAGCACCGCAGAAGAATGTCTACTTGCTCTTCCGTTGAGATATCTAGATGAAGAGCCCCTTGCGTTGTGAAGCGACTGCGAATCGGAGCAGATCCCAGTAGTACTTTAATATCGAACAGCCTGATAGGGTTCCACTCTCTGAAGTCAACACCTTTCTCTTTTGGCTGAACTATCACTGGGATGCCGACTGTCCGGTGCTTCCGATGACTCACCACTTTGAAGCCATCGTTGTCCATTTCCGCCATGTCAGCCACTTCCTCGTCAGAGGCGACGATAGTTGAGCCGTCCCCACTGAGCGATGATGACGCACTGCACTGCTGGACGTCCCTGATGACTGGCAGATCCCCGCGATGTAATGCCATGGCCGCCTCCGCCCCACTGGGCTCCTTCGGATGGCGCTGTCCCTTTAAGGATACCGGCACCGGAGCTGCCGTACCCTTCCCGTAGGGACAGTACCACCTTAAAGACGCGGCCGTCTTCCAAGGATTTCAGTAATTTTGCCTTGTTTTCTAGTTATTAACTAGGTTATTCCCCACCCCGGTTGTCCAGTCTGCATGATTAGAGATAATGAGGCGGATATTAACCATCTGCTTTGGGACTGCCCAGCGCTGAACTCGACGAGAATTCGGCACCTGGCGGCGGTGGGTCTCTCATCGGACAATCCGGATTCCTATATTTCCTGGACACTGGGCCCATATCACCGTTCACTACTTGATTTTATTAGATCAACCCACCTTTTTTCATTTATTTACGCATCTTACTCGTCTCTCATTCCATAACATTTATGCCCTGAGGCAATAAACAGCGCTTAAAAAAAACTATCCACGACTGGGAGTCGAAGCTGAGGCGGCGCGAACAAAGAAGTCTCACTGGCGGCTGCGGAAGAGCACTAAGCTACCGCCGTTTGTTCATTTTCCAACGTGATAATTATTATAATGATAGGATGTTTTGTGCACAGAGTCGATAACACTCGTCTAAAGCGCTTGAGTGGTGTGCTGTGGAGCAAATTAAATTAAATGTCATCGCTGCTGTTTTGCTGGGGATAAGACACTTGTGCCTGCGCACCATTCTATTAGGCTGCACATGTCTATTAGGCTGCTCTCCAATGCAATTGTTATCACTTCAAGTCAATACCTACTTCAGAATTTCGTTTATTTCCACCGGGCGGCACCGCTCGAGTGTGATCGACTCTGTACATGGGCTATTTACAAACATAAAGAAGAGATTGCAAAATCAACACACCTAAGCGACGAAGCACGATAAAACACTCAATGCATAGCACATAGCTCATACATCATAATAAAACACATAAACAACAACGAACTAAAGAAAGGGCAAGGAACAGCCCAGCGCTAAGAGTGAGTGCCACTCCGGTTCAAACCAGGTGTGGAAATATCATTATTTTAGGTGTACAGACAATCTAGGAAAATAGTCTTTAGCAGGAACTACAGATTCAATATTTTGGTCCATGATGGGTGTTTTCCGCAGGCTGTGTAATCCAATTAGGAATAACATATCTAAGGGTTCATCAACAAATGGCAGTGCAGTGAGATATCGTGCAGAATGCGGTGTCAAAGTAAGCCTTTTCTTAAACGTGCGTTGCATGATGTCCCGAAGAGTATTGCATCTTTACAATTTGTGAAACAAAGCTGAATTGTGTCAGGAGCATCACAAAGTGGAAATTTATTCGTAGACTTAAAAATATCCCTTTTCTCTAGCCACGTTTTAACCGGTAATGTCTCTGTAATTCAAAGTTCGAAGAAAGCTCGTCTAGCGAGGAAATAAAACCATATTGAAACCAAACACTCGCCAAAAGCGAAGGGAAAGGAAGAAAAACAAATGAGGTTTCGAGACCCGCACGGGTCCCTTGTTCACTTACGAAACGAATAGCGGAATAACAATGTTTTACGCGACAAGGTCGTTGTAATGAGCATGCGTATGCTCTAGGCATGCCCACGTGTCCGAATAAGCGCGTGCCTAGTTTATTGAATGGGAAATGACTCCAGGAGTAAACGGGAAAGTAATAATTTTTTTGGTGGCAAGGATTCTTGCTGAATCCCTGGCGATATTGTGATCGGTATGTATTTGGTGATCTGCCAAGGCGTTTGACTCGGCGCGTCAATTGGCAACGTCGTTTTTATGGTCCGTTAGCCGCCTACTGTCGTCTCCGGTTTCGCCCATGTATATATGCTGCGTAGCAATCCTGACAAGGAGTTCTGTGAATGACCCCGGGGCTTCTAGTGAGCTCTATCTTGTCTTCTACCCGCACAAGTTGCTGTCTGAGCTTGCTTGTAGGCAGGTGGCAGATTGACATTCGTAGTGACTGAAGATTCTTGCAAGGTTTTACTCACCCCAATCGCGTACGGGATGCATGGCGGCTCGCTTCCGTTCTCTCTTTTAGGCTTTGCGCGGGGTTAGAGCATCAGCGTTGTTTATTGTCTAAGATTTGCCTAGGGTAGCCCTTTCTTGTCAGCTCTTCTTTCATTCTTTTTTCCTCTCTCCTTCGCGCTTGTGCTGATGAGCATAGTCGTTGTGCGCGTCTGAAGAGTAGTGCCGATGCCACCGAACGCTTGTGTCCAATCGGATGGGCCGAAGCAAAGGCCAGGTATTGGCCTGTATGGGTTGGCTTCCGGTACCCCGACATCACGAGACCGGCCACTGTGCGTTGTACTAGGACATCGAAAAAAGCGATGCGACCGGAATTCTCTTCTTTCATTGTGAACTGTGTCGTCGGCTGATTAGAATATAGGTGCTGCAGTAGTGTTGGCGCGTCCTCCCGGATCAACACGCAGAAATAGTGATGTACAGTCTAGCGCGATTTGAAGGTTATCGCGCGAGGGCTGACAAGCCTAGCATTCCGGGCTCCTAGCGGCCGGTTTTGGAACAATGAAAGTCACGATTTCGCATATTTCTCTCTTTTGTTCGCTGTTCCATGCTACAGCCACCACGCTCGCGACGAAATTGCTACTCTTCCGCTTTATTATAAGCTTTCCATTCTTTGCAATGGAGTGTGGATTTTGTTACCTCTTCTCTTCGCCGACGATAGTAGACTTGGTGGGAAAAATTTGGTAAAGCTGATCCTTAGCACTGCTTCATTTGAACGACTTTCCGAGTTGTAAAAAATACACCATCACAACATCGCCTCCTCATACTGTCTTTGTCCGCAGATGAAAGTTCGAAAAAGATTTTTCCATAAGGGTATCACTGCTGTTACACACGGCAGATGCTCCTTCGTAGCGTCCAATTCCAGATAAAACTGAAGAATACGTCGCGCGCAATACCATCCCTGCCTGTTCGATGGAGCAAAAAAAAAGAAAATAAAAAGCTGCTTGCCTAGAATGGAGTGGAGCTGCTTAAGGAACAGCAAAAAGAATGAGGGAAGCTGGCCTGATATTTCCCTCGCCACAGCAGAGGATTCTTGGCCATAGCGCTGTTCCTGTTCTCGGTAGACGCTCGCACCATAACCTTCATTTAACGCTAGACTCTACATAGCGAAAAAAAAATTTAATTGACGATTAAAGGAAGAAAACGCGAGTGCCTCGATTGCTTTCAGGGCAAGGTGGACGCATGTAACTGAAATTGAGGCACCCATTTCTTTACAGAACACCTGCCTGAAGAACTCGTTGTCACAGACAAGGTACGCGCTTAGCAACGTAAATTTCAGGAGGCGGCGTAAGTCAGCAGCTCCTATGGGAGTGCGTTCAGCAAGTGATTTGTCGTTTTCAATAACATCTTTAGAGCACTGAACCGTGAACTCCAACGGAACACAAGTGAACATGGATTTTACGCCAAAAGATACCATGATGTCGCCCTCTTGAATGTCGAAATAACGTAACATGCTGATGAAGTGGGCAGAGTCCTTCACATAAATCATTGTTGTACTGACCAGGGGACCTTTGATGCTTTGTAGGTACCTAGACAGATTGTGCAGGTGGGACTGGGTAAAGTCAACTACTGGCCGTAGAGGTACGTCTAGCTTGTGCATCTTGGTAACACCGATACTATTTTAGCTTGTCGGGATGCGACGCAGTATACATTAGGCGAAACCGGAAACTGCAGGAGGCGGCTAAGAGACCATAAAAATGACGTTTCCAATGGACGCGCCGAGTTATATGCCTTGGCAGATCACCAGCAACACTCCGATCACACTATCGCCTGGGATTCATCCAGCATCACTTCCACCGAAAAGTCGTTATCGTCGAATTTACTCACAAAATCATTTCACATTCAATCAACCAGGAACGCGATTAATCGGAAACGTGGTCCTATGCCTACAGCATACGCATGCTCACTGCAAATACGTTCTAGCGTGTAAACACGGCCGTTCCGCTATTCGTTTCATATGTGAACAAGGGACCCACCCATACGGGTCCCGAAACGTCATTTGTTTTACTCCATGTTTCTTCGTTTGTGGCGAGCGTCCGGCTTTATTATGATATTGTCCCAGTTTGTAACCTAAAGAAAAATGTTTTTGTATATGGCGAGAAGGGCATTTTACGTACTGTGTTGAGTACTTCATATCCTGGTAAACCAAAATACGCAGAGGGTATATTAGCGAAGGGAGGAGCACACAAATTATGTCCTTGTACAACCTTTTCCTCCAAATCGAAAAAAGGAACTAAGGGATCATCGAATGAGCAGGACAAGAACTGCCAAGTACACCTCAAGCTTGAATCCCGCTAACACGGACGATCAGAAACGTTAGAGGACACAGTGAGGCTTGTTAAAGCATGAACTAAATTTACTTGCAACAATGCTCGCACTATTGGGTGTGTACTGTCCCGGAAAAACATGAAACATGAAACTATCTGTCGGACACACAGGTGGACTAAGCCAAGGCCGCCTGCACTTATAGACCGGAAAAGGTTATCATGCGTCATTGATTCAAAAGATGAATACCACACAAAATTTGCGAATACTGTGGAAACGCTGGATATCAATCTTCTGCAGTGAATAATTTCTAACGCGTAATAAGTTTTTGTGGCGAGAAACAGATTGCATCAGGTCGCGCTGCCAAAAATGAGGAGAGCATGGGGCACTAAAGTCTGAGCATAGGTCTAGCTGGCACGCGGTCTTTCCAGTAATGTGTACTCTGCTTACAGGCACTCAAAGAGACGCCAGGGTACTCTGGTGACGTACGTTTCTATTACATACCAGCATATTTGCATACTATACCAGAGACCGCAAAAGTTACAATTAATCTCAGCTCCTGACACTGAACCGAAGTATTCTGTTGAATGAAGAGCATCATAGTTGCTTGGATTAGCGCCTCAGAAAAACCGATGTCTTCACCATAGGCTAATACCTTCAGTTCGTTACCCGTTGCGCGAAAACCACTGATGGATGCACTGTTTAGAACACTTAGACAAAGCGGCTCCAAGTAAAATGCGAACGTGACCTGTGACAGTGGGCAGCGCTGTTTCACTGAGGGCTGAATGCGTTCTGCTTGTGAGAGACAGCCATTAACAACCAAACTCGCGGAATACTTTTTGTACCACAGGAATATCTGATTAGAAAGCATTTAATCAAGCTTGGCGTCACTTCGAAGAGAAAAACAGTGAATGGGACACTCGGTCGAACGGCTTCCCAGTTTTTCAGGTCAATTTACAGCAGTGCTAATAGTTCATGATCGTCATTGCAATACTCAAACCCTGTGCGGGCTACAAGTAGATAAGAATGAATTGACCTACCCCTCCAACATCATGTTTGATGAGGTAAAATCAAAGTAAGCATTCCAATCTGTAGCCGCAGCCTGCCACGGCTCATGTTGTTTAAAGTCAAGTCAAGTCAAGAAGTCTTTATTACACAGATATTTGGACCGATAGCCAATGAGGCTAGTAAGCGGTTCAATACAAAATAACATATAGGACAGCAATCACAAACACATTGAAGAAAAAACTAACTTTGTAGCCTTGCTTCCATTCCCACCTCTGTAAGCATTTTTTTTTTTACCTCTGTACCTCTGTTTACCTCTGTAAGCATGGCGAATACGCACGCGGGTTTTTGCCCAAGGTGTGGTGGTGGCCTCGGGTTGAACTGCAGCACACTCTCGCGTTGTGCATTGCAAACCGTAGTCTTCATTAAATTCCATCTGCGACGTGAACAAATGAGATCAGCTTAACCTCTTTCTGAACTTAACCTGGTTCTCATATTTGCGCCGGACGTGCCGACGACCCATCAAAGCGAAACCATGACCCGACCATGTTAAACACAAGCATCCGCATGCCTACTCGCTTTGCCTATGCTAAAAACCTACAAATATTTATATTGTGCGTTAGTAATTCAAGCACTGCACTTAGAATCTCTCGATTACCAGTATTCGCACACTATAACTTCTTCTGTGATATACTGAAAATTATTTAAAATACATTTACAAAACGAAGAAGCGCTTTCTTTCGCGTGATAAACGCCCTGCTTAAATGCATAACCAATTAAAATCATGCGTTAAAAGTTTTCGCAAAAAATTTTCACAGTCCTTGGACCGACGGCCCAAATGCGTCACTAATGAAACGTTGCAGTAAAACGAAGAGTTCAGCTACTTTGTAGACTGCATGGTCATTGCATTGCATGCCATACATTCAAATACCCAAGTATTTATTAACGATTTATATACGCAGGATAATTCACATCATCCATCAAACTAGCTGTGCTAATAGAATATTAGATCACCCGCGGAACTGTTAAGAGCTCTTCATGCTCCCCAAAATTATCGGTTTCGTGGAGAGTAACATGAAAATTTGAACTGCGCTCTACCCTTTCAGTATAGCGCTCTCACGAAGGCAAGAAAATTGAATAAACTTGCTGAGAATCCCTGCAATAAAACTGTTCACACTAAATCAAGTAAAACGGCAGTGGTGTGGGCTAAAAAATACGGGAATTATTGTCTAACTTCGTCGCCTTGCGCTAGGTTTCAAGTTGATCTTTACTTTATGACGTTTTCGTAGCCTTTCAGTTAGGCTATTGGGGTTTAACATCCCAATGCAACTCAGGCTACGAGGGCCGCCGTAGTGAAGGGCACCGGAATACGACCATCCGGGGTTCTTTAACGTGCACTTACATCGCATAGTACCCGGGCCTCTAGAGTTTTGCCTCCAACGAAATTCGACCGCCGCAGCCGGGATCGAACCCGCGTCTTTCGGGTCAGTAGCCGAGCACCATAACCACTGAGCCACCGCGACGGCTTGCAGCGTTTCGCTTCATCAGCCAAACCTGGCGTATAGTATCTATACTGGATATCTGTACAGATACAGATATCTATACACTATCTATACTGGCGTACTGTATACCAAGCTAGTAGGCTGCAGCCGGTCTTATTACATTTAATATTTTCTTGTAATAAACATCTCTATCGATATAATCTGTCATATAGGGCTGGCAACGAAAGTATTTACAAAAGTTCTTTGCCCTTTGGTGCTCCTCTTGTTATCTTTTGATGTCCTGAAAAACGTGTGATTCCCAGTTCGTTCGGGCGCCCTGACTGTCATGTACCCTTGATGATTACCCCTGCGGGCGTTTACGTGGTGTTTACATACAGGGTGTCCAAGCTAATTTCAGCAAGGGTTCAAGAATACGCCGAGGCATTCTAAGCCGACGCGACCAAATGCATGCTGCTGGCTATTGTATGGAGCAAGTCACAATATTTTTTGTGTTGTGCTTATATGCATAATTATTCGGGATTAGTTAACCAACTTATCAAGCAACAAAGACGAAAAATTGCAATGACAAAGTTCTAGAACGCTTGGAAAAACGTCTAAATGAAGAGTTTCTAACTTTCCATCTATTGCGTATTAGCGTTTTTTCGCTCACTGCAGTTGCCCGCCAAATAAAAGAAAAGATACAAATTGACATGCCCGCTTGCGCGCCGTTATTGCAGAGCTCTCAAACGTTTCGCGTAGGAACGATCGGACCGTGTAGCCCGGTTCACCGCTCAGGAGACGGGGCAGCGACACAGCAGCTGACTGTGCAATTTACGCCAGCGGCATGCTTCCCTTGCTGCCGTTCGTGATAGCGATAAGCAGACGCAGCACTTATGGCTTGCGCCCGGGTAAATCGCACAGCCAGAACATGTGTCGCAGCCTTGTCTACTTTAAAGCGGTGGCCACCCGGCCAGATGATCTCTTCGTTCCTACGCGGAATTTTTGAGAGCACTGCAATCGCGGCGCGCAAGGGGACTTGTCACGTGGTACTTTTGTGTCGCGCGGGCATCGGCAGTGAGCGAAAAAAAGCTAATAGGTAATATATGGAAAGTTAGAAATTGCTCAGTCGGGCATTTTAACGGCTGTCCTTCGACTGTGTCTGGAAGTTTTCTCCTATCTTTGTTGCTTGCGATGTTGGTTCATCAATATCTACTAATTAAGCAATTAAGCACCCTAAAAATAGTGTGACTTGCTCCAAACAATAGCCAGCAGCATGCATTTGGTCGCGTCGTCTCACAGTGCACCGACATATATTTAAACCCTGGCTAAAATTAGCTGGGACGCCCCGTATAAGTGCGGGTTTCAGTTTCCTCAATTAAAGTTGGAAGTTAAGCAATCTGTCTTCTCTGCATCTTTTTAGTGATTGTGTTCGCTCTGCTCATACTAATGTTCCGTTTGAAAGTGGCGTTCTTGATAGCAGCAGCAACCCTGAATTCTAAGCAGGAAACCTACAACAGAAAGTTTCCATTTTAAATGACGCAACAATATGTTCACTGATTCAAACTAGCACATCTTGCGAAATGCCTTGAACATTAGATATATGCCCCCCCCCCCCCCCCCCCCACCAGTCTCAACACAATCCGACAGGAAGGCAACAAACTCAACATAACGCTAGTTTTTTTTTTTCCTTTCAGAGCATGCGATGGATGCGATCGCAATGCTAAAAACCCTTACCAGGGTCGTTATGGATCGGTGAGTAGTCGTCGTCTCTCAATGCGCGAGGTCTTGTAAAGAGAGGGACGTTAAAAGTAGCATGCTGTGTGAATGAAAAGGACCCACACACACGCACATACGCAATGTAAACTCACACGCCGGTAAAAAAGCAAAGGTTTACTGACGTTCCGACCGGGGGCCAATCTTCATCAGAGAGTCCACGACAGTTCCGGACCAGTATTAATAGGGATTACAAAGATACTGCTGCAATGAGCCGGAGTTAGAACCCCGAAGAAAAGTGCAAAACACACAAGAACAAAGGTGCTACAAAAATGGCGCCTGCGCGTTCTCGGCACATTACGAGTCACAGCCGGCAAGGGTGTCCAGTGGCCGCACCGTAGACATCCTTTACCTGTAAATATCTTTTCTTAGCGAGGCTATCAAGAGGACGATCTCTGCTTCTGCTAATACAACATACCCTGTTAAATAAAAGTAATAGTTACCTAGGGAACTGATTAAAGCATCCTGCCTCACACCTGGTACCAGCCGTAGCCGCCAATATAGCCCCAGGGCCTAAATAATTTTTAAGCAACTTACCTTTTTTCTAATCTCTGATTTTCTAAAGAAAGCATGCGATAGCGTGGTGTAGAGGAGCCTTATACAAAAATAGTGGAGGATATTAATAGCGGGTATAGACAGCTACCGTAGCCCTCTGTAAAGTCAACAATAAAATTCCAATTACGAAGGGTGTGAGGAATTGAGACACGATCTCGCCAACGCTGTTCAGCGTGTGCTGAAAGCAGGTATGCCGAGGCCTGGATTGGGAACAGTTGCGAAAAAAAGCTTATGGAGAATGCCATAGTAATCTGTGATTCGCCGATGGCATTCCCTTGTTCAGTCACTGGGGAGAGGAACTGGAAAATGTTATCAATAAGTGACAGCAAGAATAGAAAGATCTAAAATAAATATGAGGAAAACGAAAGTAATGTTCAACAGACTTGGAAGGGAACAGCAGTTTGCAGTGGGTAGCGAGGTGCTAGGAAGTGGTAAGGGCATACGTCTACTTAGCGGGGGTAGTGACCGCAGATCCGAGTCACGAGAGCGAAATAACTTGAAGATTAAAACTGGGAGCGCATTCCGCAGGTTTTTCAGATCATGAATGCCTGTTTACCAATAACCATCAAGAGAAAAGTACATAACAGCGGTATCTTACCGGTACTCACCAATGCGGGGCAGAAACGCGGAGGATAACGAAAAGGGTTCAAATGAAGTTCAGCGCCACGCAGGCAGCTATGGGAATCTATGGAAACGTCAAGAGACAGGAAGAGTGGCAGAGTGGGTGAGGGAATAAACGCGGATTAACGACATCTTAGTAGAAATCCAGAGGAAGAAATGGACATGGGCAGGGAATGCACTTCAAAGCCAGGATAATCGATGGTCTTTAAGAGTAACGAAATGAATTCCAAGAGAAGGCAAGCGAAGCAGGGAGCGGCAGAAACTTAGGTGGGCGTGTGAAATCAAGGAGTTTTCGGGGATAGAGTGGCGGCAGCTGACTCAGAAACGGTTAATTGAAAGAATATCGGAGAGACATTTGCCATGCACTGGGCGTAGTCATGCTGAAGATGATATGCCGTGTGTTTAATGGTAGCCCGCAACTAATTTTTGAATATAAAGTCTTTCAGGTACCGGTCAGTTTTATAGCGGCATAGTAATACCAGTGCTGGTGGACGTCGAAAACAGGCAAGCGATTTTAACTGTTAAAGTCATTAGCTCAATTCTACAGTTATTTGTAACTATCACCGGCAGACGCGCGCTTGCATTTAGAGATTTGCAGCTCCCTTAGGGATAGCCATACGAGTTTTTAGAATTTACTTTAAACGA
>JARKHS020014805.1:0-28730 GCA_030143305.2 Amblyomma americanum | reverse complement strand
TACAGTTCTTTTGTTACATCTTATCTTCAGGAACCATTTTTATTTACACGCAGCATACTATTGCTAACGTCAGCATGTCCTCCAGGCTGGAAGCATTACTGAGTGCTGACATATGGCTGTAACCACATATTGCTGGCTAAAGCAACGGGTGCACAATGAGGCTGCTCGACGAGAAACGATGAAAAACTTGTGCCTCCGTACGCTTATACCAGAATACAGCCCTTTAGGAATTTAGTAGAAAGATGACTGACGCCATCCAGGTTAATTCTTGAAGAACACGACGTTTCGGTACCGGCTCAGTCCCTTCTTCACGGTGTGACTACGGGCGAGGCGCAGCTTGGCTATTTAAGCCCTCGAGCAACGGCCCCTAGCTGTGGCCGTTGCTCACCACTCACTCCAAAACGACCAAACCCTGCACGAGAGAACGCCACTCAGTGTCGAAGAGGTATGCCGCCTTCTTGATTTCTGCCTTCGCAGTACTTATTTCACCGATAAAGGAGAATTTTTCAAGCAAACAACCGGAACTGCAATGGGGGCGTCGATATCGGTCACAATGGTTAATTTAAACATGGAAGACGTCGAAAGCCAGGCGCTTGCCACCTTCAATCCCAAGCCAATGTTGTTCCTTCGATATGTAGACGACTGCTTTTGTGTGGTGAAAACGTCAGAAGTAGAAAACCTCCTAATCCATCTAAATTCAACTGAACCGGCCATACAATTTACAGCTGAACGTGAGCAGCAGGGCAGTCTGCCTTTTCTCGACGTTCTAGTCACAAGGCACGACAAAGGCTTGCGGTTCTCGGTATACAGAAAACCAACCCACACGGGACGGTACCTCCATTTCAACTCGAATCATCCCACTCCCCACAAGGCATCTGTCATTACATCTTTATTGAAGAGAGCCGATACCATATGTTCTTCACATGAAGAAAAAAGAACCGAGAACAACCGAGTAGTCTCCGATCTGCAAAAAAATGGGTACCCCGGTTCATTCATCCGACGCGTCAGCCAAAAGCAAAAAAGAAAAAAACAAAAACAGCTCTATTCCTTCTGCAAGCACACGCCAGAACCGGAAACGTGTTTGCATACCATACGTGAAAGGCGTGAGCGAGACGCTGGCTCGAATTATCGGTAAAGAAGGGGTGCTAACAACGCACAAACCGGCTACCACCATCGGACGCTTGCTCCCCCGCCCGAAAGACCGTCACCCAAAAGAAAAAGCCCAAGGGGTTATATACAAGATTCCCTGCTAAGTCTGCCCGGCCTCGTACGTGGGGAAAACGAAGAACTTCGCCGAAATAATGAGGCAACACAAAGAGGACGTCCGACAAATGAACCGTCAGCGCAGCGCGGTGGCCGAACACTGCGAGGAATGTGACCACCGAATTGACTTTGACGCCACTATTCTACTGGAGACTGAAGCTAACCAGCGCAGGACAGGAGGCTTCTGCTGGAGTCGTGGCACATACAACAGACACGAAGGAATGTTAATCGCTCCCTGGGGACACTTCCTTCGTCTTACATCCATGGTTTACGGCCATTGACCCGGAGGTATTCAACACGAGGGCTTAAAAAGCCAAGCTGCGCCTCGCCCGTAGTCACGCCGTGAAGAAGGGATTGAGCCGGTCCCGAAACGTCGTGTTTTTCAAAAATTAACCTGGTTGGCGTCAGTCATCTTTCTAATAAATTAATTTTCCCAACCAGACAGACTTCTGTCAAATGTTTTCTTTTGAGTCCTTTAGGAAACATCAACCTCGTAGCACCGACTTGATGTAGATGACCAGTGTTATTCACGATGCTGTTTGGCCTTTTATCCAATTAAATCAAATGACCTTGATTAATTTCTACAAAAACTGCACTCTGACAAGATTCTACTTCTAGAATATGCCATCGTGCCAACGGTATGCCTTCTCTTCGGACCAGTCCTTTTTAAAGACTCCGTATGCTTAGGAAAACTGAACTATGCAAAAACTGGACGCCGGCCGACGGTCAGAAGGTGAGCATAGGCTGAAACAATAGGGCACAGGCACACGCGAGCGGAAAGAAGAAAAGCCTAGGCTTTATTTGTTTCGGCTAAATGCACCGTAACATAAATTTCGTTGAAACGTAAGAGGCCCGTGTAACAGTGTGATGTAAGTGGTAGTTAAAAAAAAACCCAGGTTGTCGAAATTTCCAGAGCCCTCTACGCTGTCCCTCAAAGCCTGAGTCACTTTGGGACGTTAAACCGCATAAAAACAAACCAAACGTAGGCAAAATGATGGGACGTCATGACATGTTCTGCGAGAGGTCATTGATAACCAGCCGGCTATTTTCTTCCCTTCTCCTTGTTGATCTTGTCCCGCCAATCGGTACGTTAATATCTACTTTTAAAATTCATAAATTAGTGCATTATTCCTTTTAGTGGTACCGCTCAAATTTGCCTTCATATAGCGGCCGAATATAATTGTGTTGACATCATTTCTAAGACGGCAATTCGCCGCCCACCTCAAGGATCGATGTGATCAGCCTCATTTCCGCAGAAGGCAATTCGTAAACAGGCATCATGACTATGAAATGCGCATGCGCTGAAGGGATAACGACAATGAAGGTGACAAAATGAGAGGACATCTTTCATCTCCTGTCACGTTGCCGAGTTAGGGCATGCATATTTCACTGTCATGAACCAACAAGCCCGCCAGAAAGTGTTACAGCAGGTTCTGTCATTAAATTAAACGTTTTCGCACTATCACCACCTTCATTTCCTTAGCATATCTTTTCCATAATTCCCTAACTACGTCGTAAACATTACAAGCAATCGAAACTGAAGAAGGAAAACAATCCACCGAGGCTCACCTTTCGCGTCCGTCAGCACATCACATGCACCGGGTGTGAAATCTATTGGTCCCAAAGCCATTACGGCAGTAGCTTGCCGGTTATCTGTGCTCTTCAACTGAAATTCAATCTGCGAATAAAAGTGCATGTAAGTATTACCTCACGTCTGATATAAAATTATTATTCCTCCGGTAGCGGGGAGCGAACTCAACTGCACACGTTGCATCCGGAACTACCATGTTTATATAACCGCTGCGGTGGCTTACAGCATCCGCTTCGTACTCGGAAGGTGCGGGGTTCCACGCCCAGTGCCTCTGGGCACCCAACAGTTCCGATCAGGTAGAAGCTTTACCCTGGCACAGTTCTCGACTTGTCTTCGGTGAATGGCTTGAAAAATGGGTGCTTAACCATACCTTGTGTAGATGAAATATGTCTTACATCGTTCCGCTTGGTGCGGGATCGGCCTTTGAGCCAATAAAATCCACCACGAATGTCATCATCATCATCATCATCATCATCATCATCATCACGTTTGCACTACAGAATAACTCAGGAAATTACTCTTTAACTACGGGGCCCTATGAAACGCCAGTGGTAGCGCGTTAATTAGGCGGAAATTCTTATTTGACACGCCGATTAAAGAAAACATGTTTAGAACTGCATTGTGCAAGCGGTCACCCTCAAAACTACGTCGCACAACGGCTTTTGTCCTATGTGTACAAATGTTCTCAAACTGAAACTTACCAAATGTCGTGAAAGGGAAAATATTTCCCACGAGAAACGTGTATTAAAAACGCTGAGAACGTGAAAGCCGATTAATAAGGTTTTGAAATGAAATCGGCATCATTCTTGTTCCACTTTGAAATGCTCAAAGTCGACTAGACAAGAGTGGATTTTAAAAGTAGTAGCGAGGGCGGTGCACAATGAGCAAGTCAGCGAATAGACTGCGCGATTTCAACCTTAGCTTCGTTTACTTAATGTGCATGCACTAAAGTATAGACTCCAGTTAAGAACCATATATGTGCTCCTTTTTTTTCTCACTTTCCTCAAGCGGAGCACTGGTGCTGCAGATGCGACGCATGATCTCGGCTAAAAACATGCCGTGATGTTTTTTGTAACATGCCTCGAACGAAAGCCTATATTTTGTGGCTGGTTTGCTTTCTTCCTGAATCGCTTCATGACGCTCTCCGTCATTTACGTGCCGCCATACCTAAAGCCGTCTTGACTGTGGCCTCTTCACAAAGGCAATGTCTTGCAAACAAATGATAAACACCTTTGGCCGGCGCCAATTCGGCGCCCCAGCCTTCAGTGGAAGCGAATGGTAGGTACTTCTCTAAAGATTTATTTACTTCTTTGCTTATTTAATCAACGTTCTCCTTAACGCAATCTCATGCGTAAATCTCATGAAAGGGGAGCATGCATGAAGAAACTGTAATTAAGAAAAATGCGTACACCATCTAACACGCTACTTAGAGCATGGCTCATTGAATGTAATACTATGAAGTGCAGGAAAGGAGACATAAGACGAATTACGTATGCGAGCAAATCAATAACAATTGTAGGCCTCATAAAACATAAGAATTCATTCGGCAAAGTGATTATACACTTAACAGTAAAACAAGAAGCAAACAATTAGTCGCATATCATAAAACTTAATTTGTCTTCGCTAGCTCCAGTATTCATAACCTACACTGTGATGTGCGCTACTATGCATATTCGTGAGCACTGCTCTAGCGCAAAAGGCGGAAATAAACTTTATCGGGAGGGTATAATGCTAAAGGCACCTAATTAAAGATTATTGAGCATAAAAATGTACTCTGGCGTACCTTATTCTCTACATCGTAGAGGTACACGGTCCGGCGTACATTGTACCATCTGTCGGTCGTTGTGCGGCCCTCGCGTTGCAACAGCTGCAGCGAACGCCAGTGTTTGAACGGCCCACTGTCCGCTGCTTTAACTTTCACCACCAGCTGCACTCCTTTGCCGCCGAACATGTGGTACCAGAAGGAAAAGCAAGCGGGTTCCTGCCGGCGCACCGTGTGCGAAGATAACTGCAGAACGCCACCGTTGTTTGCAATGGTAGAACCATTGGCGTGGATCATGCCGCCTGCACAGAGAACAGGGTGGTAGGTTGGTGACGAAAACATGCCCCATAGTTACGTTTTCAAGCGCAAGCACGAGTAAAATGAAATAGCAGCACTGTATCGCAGTTGAGTCTCCTCTTTTTCCTTTGCATATGTTGTACTGTTGGTACTAGGATCCGACACAGCGTGCCATGGATTTTGTCCTTGCACTGCTCATTAAACTGTTCGATCGTATACTTCTGGTAAGTTCGGTGTTTCTTCTTGAAGAAGGCTGGAGTTTTATTCGCAGAACTCCCTCCCTCTCGCGAAGGAGGTCGAATATAGGTGCTAACTCCAACGTTCCATCTACGTACACCTTCGCATATTTAGTTCTTCCAGGGTTGGAGCTGCAAGTATTTTGAACCTCTTTTTGAGCAGAAAAATGCACTTTTTTATGCTTCTCAGCGTACCGGCTGCATGGAAACTTACAGAAATTTATATACGTCCCCATTGTTACTTTTGCTAATCGGCTCAAATCCCAACCAAAGTAGCATGTAGTCTTGTTGCCCAAATATGCAGGCTGTTTTTCACCATCGCAGCTCTCAAATTACCATACATTGTGAATTTCATCGCTTCTATACCACAGCGTATTTCGGCGCCATAATGCACGTCTATTCTCTCCGCCTGTTTTGGAAGCAACCGCCGCTTATAGCCATTGCCTCGCTCATTAAAATATTTGCAGGGTATCAATTACTGCTTATATCAACGCAGAGGAAATGCTCGCTCAAAACCTCAGGCACCTGTATGTGCCAGCTGAAAAACACCTGCCTCGGATAAATGCATGATGCTTGCTGATGCGACCTAGGGGCCTCTGGAAGGCATGTGATGTATTCGACTGAGAGGAAAAATGAGCATAGTTCTAGCGTTATACACCGCTCCGCGGAAAAAACCCCCGCCTTCCTTCCGTATCATAACTTTTTTATTTTTGAAGCTGACTTGAAACTGTAAAGAGATAGCATTAAAGTGAGACAACAAGAAAGCAGAGACGCTGAGAAAATTTGAATCTGCATGGTTTGCACGGCTTCATAGCATGAAGGATGAAAAAGTAAAGTGAGAAAGGACATATTGTTCAAAGACGCACTCACGATTTTGCAGCTTAAAACTAAGGGATTCTGATTCTGATAGGCCGATCATCTCTAGAAACAGCGCGCGTGCCTTTGCATCCTTTTGTGTTGGTGGGTAGGCAGAGCAGCATGGATATGCTATCTCAAACAGTGGCTGGTTCAGGCCCTCCGGTCCTGGCATTCCTTTAGAACGCGACCAACTTTGTGAGCTATACCATGCGCAGCTGCAAAATTTGTGGTCTCTGGCCTTCTTGCAGCTGCACGCGTAGCAAGGGCGACTGCTAGGCTCTCTGTTACAGAAAGAAAAAGCTTTTGGAAAGTCATTGCATTTCAAGCCAGATTGCAATTTGCTTTGTTTCGCAAGATCAGAAAGGTACTCGAAGATTGAACATTACAAGCAAGCTAAGTGGGTGCCCATTCAAACGGATGTCATCCACACCAAGAACGAGAACAATTGCGATTAATTAGACTCAGGGCGTTTGCAGTGGAGTGCAAGCACACGGACAACGATCAATGAGTGGGATCCTAGAGCAACTTTACTGATGTGGCTCTGACCGATGAAGCGCTAATAGACTAGCAGTCACTAGAAAGTAACAGAGTGGTCACCGTCGCACCGGCATTCCTAGCTCCGCAGCAACCGAAGCAGAAGCTGTCGTTTTCCACCGTCACAAATACAAAATCACCACCTAGAGCAGGAACTGCCAGGGTGCCCGTTGTAAGTGTATCACCTGTTTGTTCCTGACACACCTGTATAGAAACCTGAAGGCCTAGATCTCGAGCACCTCTAAATGCGCGTCTTTCTTGAAGGCGCCCGAGTCATGCGATTAGCGGAGGGACCGAAGAGGCACGTGCCTTCGTTCACGACATCTCTTCGAAAAACCCGTTTCTATTGCCAGAAAATCACATTTATCCCGCCTCTTTACTCGACCCTTCTGCAGCTATCAGCCACCTCGAACCCACATATATCTAACTAGCACGAAGTAATCTTCATCCTTGTATCCTCTAAACTACCCTGCTAAAAACTGCTTAAGGAACCGCCCTCGTCAGCAAAATACAGTATGTATATACTGAATTGTCCTTCCTATTCGCTAACGAATCATCGCTCTACTTTCTCAAAGCCTCTTCCCAAAATACAGCCTTTTTCTAGGACCGCCGGAGCTGCTCTATGTATTGCATTTCGCATTGTAGGCGCTCTTCGTCATTAAAGTGGGCTATGATATGGGCAGCGACCATAGCGCCCCATCGTAGCCACTACCTGCTTCTTAACATAGCAGCCTCACCACCGGTGTTTTAATGCTTGTTTTCTTGAAATCTTCCTCTTTTTCCGTTACTTTTGTCTTCTTACAGACCTATCTCCCTGGAAAGCGATTTCACCACTCCGCTAAAGTGTTCTATGGAGCTACTGGCATGCATATTTCCAATTTAGCTGGACTCCTCCTTACAGAACTCGCAAAACTAGAAAGAGACCTTGTCTTGGCGTGCACAGGAATAAGTATAGAGCTCTCTATACCACCAATATTCAGCTAGTAATATTATTTCTTACTACTTCTCCAAGATTCCGTCAGTTTCTTCTTAATACCATTTCCTTGGTAAATCATCTTTGTACCACCGGAAGCTTCAAGGAACTGAATCGTTAGAAATAATTTCCTACTGGGTGCTCTTTACTGGTAACGAAAGCAACTTTTACGGCATTCCACTGAATAAAGCTCAGAACGCCATGCACTACCTTGTTGGCAAGCAATCTGAACAATATTTTTCTTTTTTTCCAAGAGGGAAATTTCATCAAAGAAATTACACCAGCAAATGAGCCCACAATCGAATTTTCACGTGCATTTCAGTGTCGCAGACTGCTGGGTTGGGTAACATATGCAATCTTAATTCATCTTTCAAGAACTGTGCTGTTTGCTTGGTAGTTCTTGTCGAATGAGACATACATTTATGTGTCCAGTGAATATAAAGAGGCAACCAAAGACCATTTAATTGCCTACGGCCACCAAATTTTGTAACCAAGTGGCTTCACTCATCAAGCTCATAGCCGCTGTAGACCGCACTTCTTTTTCTTTTCTGCTCTTTACGGGTATGTTGTATACAGAGAGCTTTAAAACAGGGCACCAGCAAAAGGTTTCACTCCAAAATGGACTGGAAGAGCATTTTGCTTTGGACTGCCCTTAGTGATACATTCAACGAATGGACTAATCTTATTGGCATCCCCTTTAGATCGGGGCGTTGGCTCGAGCCGCATGGTCTTGTAAACTTAAGCGACAGTCTTAATTACTTCCCACATTTTGAACTTTAATTGCAATGATAATTCTTTTCCAATGTAAGATGCTTTGTTTCTACGTCATAAGCTATGTTGTTTCAATTTCTGAGTTGTTTCGTAGAATTCTTACATTCTGTTCTGACACCCCCAGTGTTTTCAGGCTTGTGTCCACTGCTGATGTGTTAGTTTTGATTTTGCCTAAAACTGCATTTTCAATACTGAAGAATTCTGAAGTTTCAAACCTTGAGCAACGTCTGGGGGCAGCACAGGTCCCAGAGTTGAGCCCGCAGGGGGCCCCAGGGTCCATCTTCCGGACAGGCCACCCTCGGAGGTCCAGTGGCAGAGATCTCCTTCGTCGAATTTACAACTCAGCAGGTAATCTGGAATGGGTGAAGAGCGGAAACGACAATATGTTGAGCCTGTGAGAGCCACAGCAGAGCGTTACCGATACGAAATAACAACTGGTAGAAAGCCCTCCTTCTTTAACCTATGGTTTTATTATGAATGTGCAAAGAGGAACCTAAAATAATTATGGATCGTGCACTGCGCATCTCATTCCTGCTCGATTGCAAAAAGCAACAAGATATTCACTCCCTTATACAGTGGAGCGCTATGCTCGTAACAGCATTCAGGAGAAATAGTGTCCCAGCACTGTCGTTAATGTCAAAACAGTCGAATGTGATCTAGGAAGCACTAATACTACGACTAGTGGTCTGCGTCTGCTGCAAAAGCAATCCAAAAACCCACGGACGCCCACTAACATCGTGGAAAAAGTAAATAAGATGGTGTGCGAGTCAGGCAATTCACCACATGACTCAACGCCACTGCTGGGATCATCCTTAACAGCGCTATAGCTATCAGTGGCAAGCCCCTCTCGCTACGCGCTGCCTACGTACACAGAGTCCGCTCCCAATCATGTCACCACAACAACTTTTCTTCGTCCTCTCTTTTCTCGCTACCAAGACAGATGTGAGCGATTCTGTGAAGCTTTTTTCCGCCATCCCGGACCTCAAAGTCGGATACGAATGGGCACACAGAAAAGGCCTCATCCAGAGAAGATCCATCGTTAGGACCTTGGTGCTCCAACTATCGGGACGTGGATTTACCCGGTCGATCCGCGAAAAAATACAATGGTATCACTTCCTTGCAAGCTCAAAGTACACGGACATTTATGCCGCGGTTGTCATCATTGTATCCGCGGTTGTCTCTTTGATAAAATCAAGCAAGACGTGGCAGTGTGCGCAGCGAGACTCGGAACCAACAACGTCATCGATGTTGCATACTATTCCACTGACAATACCATGCCGAAAAAAGCTCTCTTTTATCTCGAAAAGTGCATTTTTAAGTATTCTGTGAAGTCTTACGAGAAACACCCTGTACACGACGCGAGGCTGAAGAGTCGGGTGAGGTTTGTTAAATATATAGACGTCAAATCATGTTTGTAGAAAATAAACGTAGGCGTAAATTTATAGCTTTAGAATTTGTGAGCCTATCCGAGGAAATTATCCTCCTTTTGGCGGTGATATCGAGCAGTCATATATGTCATTGATAGCAAAGTTGATATAAAAGATTTCACCAGTGAGATCTCGTTGCTTTGTAATGATAATTGCATGATGAACTTTCTCTTGAAACAGTGGATGCTCAAGGATATGCAAGCTTTCTTCAGTTTCTTAATGCAGGGGACTTTAGTTCTACCGTAGGCACACATAATGAGATCCGTATAGTTGCATTTGCATTTGTCCAGCAGTCTTATGTTTGGTAAACGTACACGCGTCATGAGTTTACAAAGAATTAGATGTCGAAGAGTATTCTATATTTGTTGGCGTTTCATTTCAAGCTGACAGTGCGTCATTCACAAAAAGCAAAGCTCGTAAAGTGTCTAAATATTTGAAAAGGATCTTCAACAAAAATTTCGGCAGAAGTAACTCTACAACTCACTGCTCCACAAAACAGGCCCACCTGTCAGGTAAGTACTTATGCTTGTGAAAAATGAGAAGTTGTTAACCACGTTAAGGCTATGAAAGATCAGTAAATCCGGCCTAAAAACTACCAATCAATCGACGATTTCGCGTCTTTTATGAATGTAATAAGAGCATACTTTCTTTAATGACTCAGCACCAAAGTGTTTGCCCTCTGAGAGGACCATTAATAATTGTTAGAGAGCTCGCTATACTGCTGTAATTTTACATCAGTAACCAGTAGTGGCTCAGAGCGACAGGCCTCGGTTGCGGTCACGTGCGCTTCCGGCGCGCATCTTAGACAGGAAGGCTTCGAGAAGATGAGAGGGCTTGCGACGAACCGCTTTTAACGCGAGGTCCGTGCAAGCATGTGCTGGCTGCTTTCATTCGGCTGCTTCGTCTTTCAGTCGCTTCACACGCCGCTTTCATGCAAGCCGTTTATCTGCTTTATCTTTCGTTGCTTTGATAGTGAAGAGAACGCTGGCAATTTTCCAAGCGACTGTGTGCGACCATTGCGCCTAGCAGCTGCTGGACGACAAGGCAAACCGAGTTGGACACAAGTCGTCACGCCAAAGTATAGGTAGCCTCGCAGCGACCGCAATGTCCGTATTGCACGCTGCGTACGCCAGGTGGATGTCAGGCTTACAGTACTTTCTGCAGGAGCCGAGTACTGAAAGCCTTCAGAGATATCGGCAACCTGCAATGAAGGTTACCGAGCCGATCGTAGCGCCGCAACACACAGGCTAGCGAGAGGAGCAAGCATTTTTTAGGCTCTCCCGTAGTGCTTTTCCACCCCCTTGCCTGCGCTTATAAGCATGGGCTTCCGGGCTCTGTCAAAGCCACGTGTGGCGTGCTTCCGCTATACGCTACGTCAAGACAAAGCAAGGAGTGTTGTCAGCCAAACGCGCCCCTCTAATCGTTAAAAATGTGCTGTCACGTCTTTAGCGGCCACCAGCCGTTGACGGCAGCAGTTTTTTGGCGTTGATTAAAACAATTGCAGCTCCGCCTGGGCTCTGCAGGTTGCCTACACCAACCACCACGTCAAGGCACGAAAGAAAGCCAGTTCAAAGCGATGATAAGGCAACGCAAGCAAGGTGAACTCACCAGCAGGTAATTCATCGGCTCCATGCGGAACGATCCGGCACTGGTCGTTCTCTTCGATGGCGATATCGTCAAGTGCTATGTAGGCTGGTTTTGACGCCGGTCCGACTGTGCCTCGAAATATGATCTTCAAAAAAGAACAAAAAAAATAGAGGTGAGCGCTTTCGCTTGGCGTCAGACGAATTTTGCATTGACCGGAGTTCAGAGTATATAAAAGTAAAAAATCATCTGCACCGATTTGTTATCCGCGATTTCTTATCAGTAATGCTCTGTCATAGAGCGTGATCTTGAAAATCAGCGCGAAGCTTAAATGAACTCACAATTGTGCTTTTGATAAAATAAATGTCCCATAATTGCCAACCCAGCTCTACCCGCGTTGTGCCGTCGGGAGTTTATTTTGCTCGTACAGATGTAATTTTCCAAAAATGGAATAGGTAAGCATGTCCATGTGGTGGAACGCAGCTATAAACTATAGTAACGAGGTATTAAACGTATATTCCGATGAACATAGCCTAACTCAATATATTTATAGCGTTAATACAGCAGCACATCTTGAGTCGAAAGCCCAACACCGAAAATTTTACGGCCAGAGAGTTTGGAAAGGTGGTTAGCTTCGCACGCTCGCCACTTTCCGCAAGCCTACGTCTTACAAATATCCTACTAGTTTCCGGAAGGGGCGTCGGGATCTGCAGAGGAACTTTTAGACCGCTTATTCTGGCGTCCTCTCTCTGTGAATGAAGTGAATGCCATGCGGTAAACAACTACATTCAGCAACACTATGCCTAAAAAATTGCAACCTATCTTGAACACACGGCTTTTAGTTGACAACTTCTCTAATGTGTATTAAACAAATTATAGCATTTCTCTAACGTGCTGACAGAAATTTTTACACTAAGGAGCGAGCGAGAAATTCTTACACTAGGCAGCACGCATGCAGCGTTTGCTGTCGAGGTTCAGTAAAGCCGACCGCGATAGTGTGATAGATATCTGCGCTTGTGCAGCCCATTGACGGCACACTGGGCGAACTGCATGCCCATGTGATTCTGATCTGCAGGCACAGGCTGTCAGCACAACGCCTTGTGTCATTCTTGTGGCCGTTTTAAATTTATCTGTGATACCAACGCTTTCACTCGTTTGGAAACGTCGCTGTAGTTATCCCGCGAGTACTCCTTGCTAATAATCCATGCAACAGCCAACTGGATTTCTCCAGCAACTTGGCGCAGTGAGTAGAATTTCGGCACTAAAACTGGGCTGGTCGGGTGATGTGAAAACTCGTTTGCGTTAACCTGACGCTTTCTGCACAGCGTATATAGGCAGATGGTGAGCAGTACGTGTGTGTCTGTGCTGAGCGTTGAAGTCCGTGCACCCTTCAGAAAGAGCAGAAGCAAACAATTCGTGTGGCCGACACATGCTAAATAATTTCCATTTCATTACCAAAAGTTCTGTTTCAATAAAATAACATTTCGTGTTGTGTCTCGTTTTACGCCCCATGAGCAGGTGAAGCCGCCATGCGCCCAGGACTAAATTACTGCAAAGAAAGCAAGGATTGCAATATACATATTTGCAGAACTAAAGATTGTGGCCGCATAGTAGTTTATGAATTCATGGCCGTGATTGAGTCTATAGAAGAAATAAAGACATAAAGCAGAATATTACCACATATTGCAAACCAGATACCTAATGAAAAACAAGGCTACTCTGCCACATCCCGCCCTGGTACATTCCGGCCAGCCACGCGAATTATACGTATGGGCCCGTCTAGGCGTCTCGTTGTTGTCCAGGTTAGGGCAAAATTTCGCTTTCTGCTATAGAGTATCAAAGCGTTTCATTTCATAAAGCGCATTCATTACGACCACGGAATATATACAATGCGGTTCTGCTTTTTATTCCTTACACCTAATCGTTTTCTTGCTTAGCCTATCCACTATGAACGCCGTTCACAATTTTTAGCGTGTTTTGTTTTTCCTCTTCTGCCGCGCTGTTTATTTTCCTTCCAGTTCAGTGCCTCCACTGCCCAACGTTCAGAAAATGCTTGACAATAAGGATTCTTCGCCTCCTTTCATTGCACCCTTGCGCGGACACACTTTGTTCTCTTCGTAAGTTTGAACAAATACCTATCATAATATGCGCAAGCTAAATCAAACGTACAGGTGAAAGGCGAAGTGAAAAACGAATAAAGATGGTATCGTTTCGCCACTAAGCACTTGAAGAATGTTCTACACAAGGCGCTTGAGTACGAGTGAAAGGGCAATGTCCTTAAAAATTACAGGCGACCTGACATTGCCTGTCTCATCATTGCTATATGTGAAGCAAGAACACCCAGAGACGGCAGACAACCAGCTTTATGCGCACGTGTAGCGCTAAATTTCGAAACTCGGCGACCTTGTGGCTCACAAGTGCACAATTTCGTAAGCCAGTTTAAGCACGCTTTGATGCAGGCTGTTAGTCGATGCAGCTTTAAGGATAACGAAAAGGAATGAAATGCATTTCTAGATAACGCTTCGGGCTATGATGATGAAAATGATGCATGAAACGTTAAGAAGGAGCAACAGAGCAGATTCGATTAGGAAGGAATGTGAGTTGCTGAAATTGCTGACATTAAGTAGAGGAAATGGTCATGAGCCCGAAATCGAAAACGAGGTAAGCAATTCGACAGTGCTTTTCGGTAAAGGAGCGAATTTTAAGTGCAGACAAGCGCAGTAGAAGGCAGCAGCGTCACACTCTGCCCTCTCTTGGCGAATAGAAGAGCATTGACATATTTTGGCCATGGATGCCGCAGGGGTGGGTTAATAAGGAAAAGTATGGGAGAAGGCTTTGTCCTCCAGTGGACGTAAACAGGATCAAGATGGTGCTGAAAGAGGTTCGTGTATTAAACGAGCACAACCGAAACCTAATTACGTGCGAAACGACTCTCTGTGAGCCTCCTATTCTATTATCATCATCATCATCAGCCTGACTACATCCACTGCAGGGCAAAGACCTCTCCCATGTCTCTCCAATTAACCCTGTCCTTTGCCAGCTGGGCCCACTCTATTCCCGCCAACTTCTTAGTCTCATCTGCCCACCTAACTTTCTGCCACCCCCTCGTATACGCTTGCCTTCTTTTCGGATCCACTCCGCTACCCTTAAGGACCAGCACTCATATTTCCTTCTCATCACATGCCCTGCCCAAGCCCATATAATCCTACTGATTTCGACAGAGATGTCATTAACCCGCTTTGGTTTCCTCACCCACTCTGCCCGCTTCCGGTCTCTTAACATTACACCCATCATTTTTATTTCCGTAGCTCGCCGCGTTGTCCTTAAGCTGAAACCTTTTCGTTAGCCTCCACGTTTCTGTCCCATAAATAAGTACCACTAAGGTACAGCTGTTGTATACTTTTCTCTGGAGGGATAATAATAAAAATAATTGTTTTCTTTTTTTCGGGAAAGAAAATGGCGCAGTATCTGTCTCATATATCGTTGGACTCCTGAACCGCGCCGTAAAGGAAGGGATAAAGGAGGGAGTGAAAGAAGAAAGGAAGAAAAAGGTGGCGTAGTGGAGGGCTCCGGAATAATTTCGACCACCTGGGGATCTTTAACGTGCAGTGACATCGCACAGCACATGGCCGCCTTAGCCTTTTGCTTCCATAAAAATGCAGCCGCCGTGGTCGGGTACGAGCCCGGGAACTCCGGATAAGTAGCCGACCGCCCTAACCACTGAGCCACCGCGGCTAAACTGCCATTCATGATATGAGAGAACCTGCTATATGCGCACCACCCCATTCTAATTCTTCAAGTTACTTCCCTCTCATGATCCAGATCAGCGGTCACTACCTGCCCTAAGTAGACGTATTCACTTATTACTTCCAGCACCTGGCTACCAATTGTGAACTGCTATGCCCTTGCTAGACTGTTGAATATTAGTTCGGTTTTCTGCATGCTAAATTCTAGACCCACCATTCTGCTCTGCCTGTCTAAATCATTGATCATGCTTTGCAGTTAATCTCCTGAGTGCCTCATCAAAGCAATGTCGTCAGTGAATCGTAGATTATTTAGGTATTCTCTATTAACTCTCATCCCCAACTGTTCCAAGTTCAAGCCTCGAAAGACCTCCCGTAAACAGGTTATGAAAAGCATTGGCTAGATCGTGTCTCCCTGCCTGACGCTCTTCCTTATTGGAATTTTATTTCTGACCTTATGGAGGACTATTCTAGCTGGGCAGTCGTTATAGACATCTTCTAGTATTTTCACATACTGCCTGCATTACTGCTGAGGTTCCCACTGACTCAAACGCTTTCTCGTAATCAAGGAAGGCTATATATAGGGGTGGGTTATATTCTGCGCATTTCTCTTACACCTGATTGATAGTGTGAATATGGTATAATGTTGGGCACCCTTGAAACCTTATCATTTGGTCAATTGAACTGTAAGGTTGTCCTGACTCTATTAGCGATTACCTTAGTAAATACCTTGTAGGCAACGTACTGTAAGTTGATCGGGTTGTAATTTTCAAGTTTTTGACGTCTCCTTTTTTATGAATTACTGCTATCGTATGGTACACGTTTAAGAGGTGTTTTACGCTGTGTTCAAGAGGGGCGTCTAAAACAAGATTGATACAAGAGGAAACGCGGAAATGTTTATTTTTTCCACCTTTCCAGCTCCAGGGGGAAAGACATTTCCTCCTGCAAAACCTTTCCGTAAAGCAGTTTTCCTCCAACAATAATACTCTCCAAGAACGCCTTATATTGGCGTGATCATGGGTGAACCATTGTCCTGGGGTATCTGCAAAATATATCTAGCTCAAAATCTACGTTGAATGTGCATGCCATTTTCAATCCTTGTGCCTGCCGGCGGGCTGTCGAGATAAAAATGATTCAGAATTACTCGCGCTGTCGGGATAATAATTTTACGTAAGATCGCGAAGCTCATTTAATAAGAAAGTCAAGATCACAGCCAAGTCCACAATGTAATTATTCGACCTTCCGTCGAATTTGTCGAAGTAGACAAGACACTGTCTCTTTAAATTTTTTTTAAAAACTACTTTCCTGAAACCTTTGTTGTTATAGTTATCATTGCAGATAAGAGTCAAAGCTGAGGCACGAATATATGGTTAAAAATCTTTTCCAATAATCTCTATTATGCCCTAGCAGATACTGAATTATTGCGGGCTTTCCTATAGAAAAGTTAGCTGTTAACTAATTTCCTTACCCTTGCAGCCGTAACGAAAACTGACTACCTGATAAACTGTGTTCATACCAAAGCAGTTGGGGCTTCCAGTACTCACTGCACGATGACTCACCCTATTACCGGGAGGTACTGCGACGCGACCCATTTTCCAAGCGACTCGGCCACCACCGCGCTCCACCCAGAGGGGCAAACTCCTGTGGTTCTCCCGCTGTGGATCTAGGCTCAGCACCTGGGTGTAAAAACGAACTGTTAATCACTCCCATCATCCACCAGAGCCGAAATGAATTCAGTCATTTAAATTAACGACTGTCAGCAGTCCTTTGTTCTCCTTTTTCTTTCTGTGAAACCGGAGACGTTAAGTTCAATGACCTGTTCGAAGCTAATGATTACCGCCGGTTCAGCTGCTGTATATAAGTCCCGTCATGAAGTACCCTTGCATAAGCAGTCATGATAATTTAGTCTTGGCAGGCAACGAAAGGAACAATCAGCAATTGTCGCCTTCGTGGCTACAGCTAAGCAGGACACGTATATACAAGTCCACCAATATTTTGCCAATGTTCGCTGTCTTGGCACTTTGGTATCTATTGATTATATACTGGTTCAGAAAACGCATCGACTCCGCACAACGGAGAATATTTTATCTCGTGATATTAGCTCTCTGAAACCGGTCCCTTACAACCTAACGGTAGAGCTTATCTTTCAGTATTGCAAGGCCTCGCTCAAACAAAACATGACTAAGTTCTTTTTACACCGATAAGAACGAGCTCACTTTAGCGCTTGTTTGGTTTATGGGGGTTTTAACGTCCCAAAGCGACTCAGGCTATGGAAGACGCCGTAAAGAAGGGCTCCGGAAATTTCGACCAACTGGGGTTCTTTAACGTGCACTGACATCGCACAGCACACGGGCCTCTAGAATTTCGCCTCCATGGAAATTCGACCGCCGCGGCCGGGGTCGAACCCGCGCCTTTTGGGCCAAAAGCCGAGCGCCGTAACCACTCTGCCACCGCGGCGGCTCTTTTGCGCTTGTGTTCACTGAACAACCAGTTTTCAGTAGCACGTAAATAAATGCTCGCGGCTAAAGCAGGGCACAATTCAAGGGGCCGGATTTGTTAAACAGCCAGCGGTGCCTATATGTTCAAACACTTGACAGGTTCCGCGCACTTTAGTTCCAGGAAGATTAAAACGAGTGGACAAAGGATCTCGGACCTCTGCGCTACTCTAACGACTGCATTTCTGAAGAGCTTTACTGCGGCGCTATCTTGAAGGCCCTGTCAGGCCGCTCGTGTTGCCTCCTTAGATGCCACGAGCTGCCTGGGATCTCAAATAGGTTGGCTTTAATGGGTCGAGTTCGTCTTAACGCTTGTTCTTAGCGCCGGATGACCTTAACCCAGGCAACTCTTACCAAATGCATATAAGGCGTCCTACTGATGACATTTCATTGAGTGCTCAAAGTCGACGAGCGAGGATTTCAAATAGGCGCGCCCTTACAGATATCTGCGCGGGCAATGCTATACTTTTTGTCAAGCAGGCAAACAAATAATGACGGTTACCGCTAACCCATACCTGGAGGTTCGTGTCGCTATCACTGGAGATGATGCTCCAGAACGTAAGGCACTGCGTTTTCCAGCTGGCTCTGGGTAGAATGTCGCCAATAATTTCGGCTGAGTCTCCGTCGTTCCGCTCGTGGTTGCTCAAGAAAAGGTACGAGCCTGGAAGTAAACAGTCGACCGAAGTCAACTTAATCTGTTGGCGTTATTACGGCGTGCATGAAAGGATTCACCTGTTGCGCAGCGACACCCGCTGCATGGTGCGGACGTGACTAATCAGGAAGCATTACCTTCGGAAACAAGTACACACGTCTGCCCCAAAACATCTTCAGCGTTCTGGTGGAAACTGAAGTTTTTTTATCCGTTTTAACTATTCTGTGTTCTGCGTACGCTTTATTTGCACCTATCATTTTGCACATAGTATAAGCAGTGCAGAGGCTTTTGTCCCAGCACCAGTGTTCATTCTGATACGGACCGACAAATATAAAAGTTCCGCTCGCCAGGATCTCTGCGACACTTTCTCGTCGCACTCATTCTCGCACTTGCGTAGATCCTATTTCTGAACGCCTCTAGTATACACAGCACTTGCGCTATTCATTACTCTTAACTATCCATCGTGTCTAATGGATTCACTGAATACATGCGGCATGGAGAACGCAACAGAATTTCAAAAGGAACGTGACACTCGGGGTGCCTGGTTTATTACAAAAAAAACGTGGTTACGATTATTGATTCTCTGTATTAAGACCAATACCCGAAGGAGAATATGTGGGGCAAAATTTTTACTATGTGGGCTGTCCTCGTATCGCAAAAATCTCGAAGGCTGCGAGTACAACGTTGACCACACTTTATCCAATAACCGCACAGAGCATTAGGCGGAATTGTTCAAGCATTTTCACTGTACCGCCCTGACTGCAATCTCTTTTGTTCATGTTTCGAGATGATATGTAGGCAATATAATGCTTCTGTAGTTTTACCCCCAACTTTCGACTGTATGTTATGGAGGGGCGAATAAAGTATTACCTGCGAGAAATCACAACTGGTGTTGCAGAAAATAAATCCTTTCGGAAACCGTTAAAACGCTGTAGTGAGACGCGCGTCGTAAGGGAAGGGAGGAAGGTGGGAGTGAAACGCGGCCGCGTTTCAGTGGAAGCGAAACGTTAAAGTTGTCCATGTGCTGTGCGACGTCAGTGCACGTAAAAGATACCCAGGTGGTCGAAATTATTTCGGAGCCCTCCACTACGGGACCGTTTTCCCTCTCCTCTTTCACTCCCACCTTCTTTCCTTCCCTCACGGCGCGGTTGAGGTCTCTACCGAATAGTGAGACAGTTGCGCAATTTCCTACCCTCAAAAACCACTATTTTTATTGCCGTTTGTTCTTTCTCTTTCAGGGAGGGAAAGTTGCCGGGTGATCTTTTCAGGCGGTCAGTTATTTAACAAAGAAGCAGGAAAGGCAACAATGTGCTGTCGGAAGAGGACCTGATGTTTTCCCCTTGTAGCATGTTGTCCCGTGCCAACCAAGTTACGGTGGCGACCGTCCTGGCTTGCATATTTCAAAGTATTTGTGCTCCGTTAACAGTAGCCTAACTCTTCAAGTGCAGTGCCAGAAACGACCGCAGTGCAAACACGACTTATCATTTTGCAAGAAAGCGCATGAATGTATGTTTTTCTTTCATACGTTAGTGCATCTTGCTTGTATCTGTACTGCAGATTTCAGCAGAAGACAAGAAGCATCGTAAAAAAAACGGCTTTGGCATCAACGTAAACGCCTTTTACGCTTGTATCAAATTCGGGTTTCTGCGCTGTAAATGAGCTAGTATTTGTCGATTCATTTCAGCACTGAATTTATTTTATATGGCTTAAATTCCTAGATATTCGAATTTGAGCGCACGCAGGTCTTGCAGACTACATACCAGGCATGCCTGCATGCAGGCCATTTTTTGAATTATATCTGTAAACAATGAACTCTTCCAGGTCATCTGCTTAGAAGTAATGTTGGTTCGGTTTTTCTGATCAAAGTAACATGTGATGAGCTTCGGTAGTTGTCTTCGACGAAATGTCGCAACTGAAGGTTGTTTGTTGGTAACTGAGTAGCACAAGGTTTTTTTTTTAACTTTGATGCTGTAGTATAAAGCATTTGTTCGCAAGTTTACGTTATTGAGGTTTGCAATAAATGGTATATTCAGCGTTCATTGCGCGAATTTATTGGAATAATTCAGGAAATAATCTAAAAAATGGGATACCAATTTTTCTGGTGACCTTGTAGTAAGGAGCGCGTAAGCCATTTACTTCGGTTATTTGACGATTATGTTGCTTTTCTTTCCGTACACGTGGTGTAACTAGGCTCTGTGGATTTCGGATACATCCCAAAGACAACGCAGATGTTTTTGAATTAAACTTGCATTTATCCAAGAAACGTTAATTTATTGCGGAGTCTCCGCGGAAATGCAAGCAGTTGTACTTTTAGTCTGGGATTCAATTTGTCGCGTGCACCTCATTGCGTTACATATACTACGCTAACCAGTAAGATGGCACTGTCAAGGAACAAGTAATACATCTAAATATGCGAGGCGAAAGTTTAGTGCGCCTCTTCCCTCACTGAGGATGCCTTAAAACCGGTTCGACTATCATAGGTAAATTTTTGAATACGCCGTACAAAGCACCTATTAGTGAGGCCTCCCATAGATCATTTTTGTTGTCGTTGTTGTAGGGGTAGGCCCTAAGCTACCTTCACATTTTCTTATCGCGCTGCCTGATCTGAACTCATGCATTACTGCACAACCAGACGACTCTGCGTTTTCGCGGTAGAGCTATTCCAGCCGCTGAGATCTAAACGCCGGCCTCCGCCATGCTGCTCTTCGTATGCACAGCGTGCAGTTTCGATGACTTCGTCAGATTTGTTTTCCGTGGGGCTGAGTTTCCAAATGGCGATGTGCGTGCGTATCCGCCTCCGACCATCACGTGCGAGCAGTAAATCCTGCCGCTTCTCTGTAAACAATTTTTTGTTGCCAAATAACCTATGCTTTCCTGCCAAGTCATATAGCTCATTGAAATAACCCGCAAAAAATGCAAAACGTGTACACATAGGCGCACGTACCTGTAACCAAATTGGGATAGTTCTGTACCTGTTTTCTTTTTTGTTTAAGCAAGTATATATATCTGGTATATGGTATATTTTCTCGTCAGCAGACGCGTACAAGCGGCTCCTCGTCGCAATGGGCACCTTCTTACCTCACATGGCTCCCTTAAATGCTTCATTCAGTTAAGGAAGCATGTAGGAATCCTCCCTTGAGGTAGAGAGAACCTGTGAGTTACGGAGCGTTCTAAAATTTGCAGCATTGTATGCTGCGTTCAGTACTTTCCTTAACCCATGCGTCATGCACTAAATAACCTGACCTCTTCATGCCAACAACAGTATTGGGTATTTGATGAGTTCATTTGTCAGCTTTTACAACATGATTTTTCTTACTCTGCCATATGTTTGGAACAGTTTCTGATGTTTCTTCATCCTATGGATTGAATTGTGATCCATACTATTCATCACTGTGTGCTCTGTTCTTTCAAACGGTTGTGTTAATTTTTTAAACTCTACATTCTTTGCAACCCTAGAGCAATATACTTAGGCTTTATGCACTTTCGATGCAGCTGGAAATCATATCCTTTAAGTATGGTTTCCAAGCATTGCTTCAGAAGCTAAGGTATTCATTTTACTACCAGGCTGTAACGCTCCAATAAAAGCGCCAAATTCCTTATAATTCCTAAGTCAAAACCTATGTATAGAGCACAGCTCACCCACATAAACTTGGTTTTTGGATAAAGATATTTTTCTGGGGTTTTTTTCTCATTATTTTTCGGAAGCGATAACAAACCTTTTTTCTGCACTCTGATTGGCTCGTCAGGAAGTTTTACATTTGAAGTTGAAGTGTAGTTTGCTATTGACATTACTGTCACTTCAATTAATATTGAAAGCAATATATGGTTCTCTAAATTAACATTTTAGAGAAAGCGGTGAATTCGATGCTTTGTACATGTTTAATGCAAGCTGGTCATCTAAAAACAGCCATTTCTCACCAGTGGCGTTTCCGTACGTGTTGTCTCGGCTTGGGCTTTGCAGCGTTGTCTTCGAATCTCCCCCAGAGAGCTGCCAGACGAATTGGTTTCTCGAGTTCTGCACATTCTTCCAGGTGCACCAGCCGTCTTCGAAGTCACAGCGTCGGTCACCTGGCACTGCAAGAAAGGAGCAGAATACCACTTCAAAGCTGGCAAAAAGACAACTTATCCACAACACGCATGTACGTTTCACTAAATTACTCATCGTGAAAATAATATTTTCAATCATTCTGCATAAAAAAATTATCCCGTTAGGAATTAGGCCCACATAGGCTGGAACTGTAAGATTGTTTTGAGAGGATCTTCAAATGATGTGCCCAAGCTGATGCAGGTGTAATACTGCACCGGTTCTTTAAAGTTAGCCAAACTGCACTGAGCTGAGCACTAAAATATAACAACACATTTGAAATGCTCTCCAAGAACCAAAGCAAATACGTTATGTTTTAAGGAACTTAGAAATGGATTTTTTGTTTTTATCGAGTTAATGCAGCGGACTCAAAGATGCAGGCGAATGCTGCATAGCTCGAATAGTGCGGCAGATGCGCATCAAACAAAACGAACGATGCATTGACGTTGTAGCCTGCACCCATATTTGGCTGGATGCTTTAATATTTTGCTTATTTCTTGAATAAGCGAAATAAATCAAAAGGAGGGACCTCCAAATCGCGTCTCTGTTTCATTTTGAGCATTCTCAATCTTCCCATGTTTCTGTTCTTGTGCATAAATGAAAACACCGTAGAAAATAGGCTCGGTGAATGGTAGTGAAATAGAGTCTAAAAGGAACCTGGTAGCTAATAATGCAAGTGCCTTTTCCAGGAAAGCTAGTCTGAGCATGTCGTTTTCTATGCTATCAGCCGTTAATAAAATTGAGTGACTTAAGGTTGAACGAATTTGGAAGGGTAAGTAATTTAGAAGGGTTGAGATCAATACACCTGGTTTACTTGCTGGTCTGTTGCCATGCAGGACACGAAGCAGGACATGTAGGGTTCATTACTGGCCGAGATATAGCTAGCAGCACTGAAGAAACCCTAAGCATTTGCAGGAAAGTGAGGGCCGTTGTAGGCAATTAAAAGGCACGGAATGATACAAGTGAAAGTTTATGTATCGACAACAAACCTAGACGTTGGGGATTTTAAGATTTTATATGTGCGTGTTGGTTGAACCAGCTAGCCCGCAATAACGTTCCATCACATCACATTGCTTCCACCGTGGGCTCTACTCTCTGTGTGGAAACGAAACATGACGTTGCATTTATGTGTATGAACCTCATCGCTCTGATCACATGTCAGTCCTGTGTCCTGCTGAAAACGCAAGTTAGTGCAACCACAAGTACGTGTCTGCACCTGTGTTGTGTTTTTCGTTCCTCATCAGCTATCCTGGCCCATTCGCGCAGTCCAACTTTATATCCGCAATGAACAAGCTAGCCCGCAAGAACGTTCAACTTCATGTTTAGTTTCATGTTTGTTGTGGTTTCCACCCGATGTTCGCCAAAATTTTCCGCGAATTGGAGCTAAAAGCCGCTCTTGCTTAATCATAGGATATGAGATCATCCAAGAAACGAAAGGAGAGAAAATTAACCTAACTTTAGAGAAGGCAAAAAAACGGACATCGTAGGCTAAACAATAAATTGAAGTTAACAGTGATTTAGAGGAAGTAAGCCAGTGATGTTTCATGCCGCGACAAAAATTCCTAAAGTAAGCGTAAAATTTTTATTTCAAGCCTTTTTTTCGAGAATCAGCTTGAAACATCGCCAAGAACGTCACACCATTTTGGTTGTCAAAATACTCTGGAACGGTATAGAAATTCTCTTCTCCCCAAGTTCTACACCTGAAATTGGCTGCAAAACGAACCATGTCCAGCAATTTTGTAGAAAACTTTTGAAAATTGGTAAATTGTAGGATCATTTTACAGTAATATTGAAGATAATGGTCCACTCTTCTGATATGTAACAAAATCTTCCTTTTAAAATGTATCAATCGATCGCATCGAACATTTAAGACTCCAATAGAAACCGACTGAGAAAGCTTTTGACGATAGCAAGAACGTTAACAGAAAAAAATTCAAAACTTCAGTCGGGTTATGTACAGACCTGTTGATTTTTTTAGTGAAATATTAAATTATATGACAAAAATGCGTTCATAAACTGTTTCCCGCTCAAAAAAAGCTTTTTTTTTTCAAGAATCCCTGGGTATGCTGTACCCCGAATGCAAAATCACTAAAAATGAGCACGAGGAAATTTACCTCAGTGCAGAATAAATATTGCATAGTTTGGGAGGACGCCTCAGTAGAACCAAAGGGATAATAAACATTTCCAGTGCCAGAAAACATAGGTTGAAGAAAAGTAGGGAAACTTTCCTGGTCAACGGACGCTATAGCCATCTGTACAAAATATTCATGTGAACTGTCTGTGATACATACACAGGAGGTTTTTGACAGCCCTGAGCGGAGTTGTCAGTGCTATTTATTAGCACAAGGTAGGCTTTTAGAGGAGAGCCCCTTATGACAAAATCCCTCTGGTGCGTCTGTGGATCGGTCAGTAACGTTATTTTCCAGCTCTATAGTAAATATGTCAGACTCCTGCATTCGACTTCTTGAAGAATTTATCAGAAGGAGAGTGTTGATGAGGACTTACCTCTTTTGCCATTGCAGTCGTCCAGCCTGATATCGTCTATGGCACAGAAGGATTTTGTTGGGATGTTGTTTCCTCTCATGTAGCATGTGAAGAGCAACTGCGCAAACGATTTCACCCAAGGTTGGCAGGAAACCTTAATTCTGTACTCAATATTTTATTTTTTACATTTGTATCTTCACTTGCAGCAATCTTAACTAAAAGACCAAAAGTGGTTGAACAGTAACTTGTCTGCGGCATCAGCCGCTCGCTGGCCCCGTTTTTGAAGTGTTTGGTGCTTTCTTCTTCCTCGTGGTTTCTGAGCGTGCAGGCGTCCCATGCGGTATAACTTATGCTCCCAGTCATGCGTGGTTTCTGACCTGCTACTTACTTTGTTTCTTGCTTTTATTCATCCCTATTTACTACGTATCTAGCTGCGAGGATGAACCATCCGTTGAGAGTGAGACAGCTACTAGGCCATTAATATCATCAGGACCTCCTACTTACTTTTTTCCCACGGAACTCTTTGACGTGCGTGAATGTTGAAAGGATGCGATGTTACGGAACAGAAAGGAGGTACGGACTTGGGCACTAGAGAATGCATTCTAATTCTGTTACATGGTTGGTCACAACTGTTTTAGAGGAGATTACAATTGATATAGATATGTAACACTAAGAAAAAAGCAGCGGAAAAGGAAAATATTTCTTATACACCAGAAACAGTGAAAGTTGTCGAAAAAGAGTGTTAAATCCAAATTCACTCTTTTTTCGCAGACGGGAGGACCTGGACATTGATTGGACCCAGCAATATGCAGGCTTTCGTTTAGCGGAGAGGAACCGGAACTCATGAACATGTTACGTCATACTTTGCAGCCCGAAATGAATTGCTAAGGCTATCGTCAATCATTTCGACTCGGTCCTTGCAGCGATATCAGTTTCAGTACATACTTCTTGCGTAAACACGTCAAGATGATACTAAGCAAAAAGTTGTTATTGTCGTTCCTGTTGACAAGTCTGATCCGAGCCCCTACGACAAAAATTAGAGGCCTGCATGTCTTCATTGCTCTCCAAAAACATTTCGGATGGTGATTCACGCCATAACATCTTGACGTTATAGTTTACCTGTCATACCAGACCAACATAGCTTTGGGAAAGGCAGTGCAGCTTACAAAGATGTCAGTCTAATGAGCCGCACACTTAAAGAGGTAGAAAAAGAAAACTTCACGTACTGACCGTCTGTTATGCATATGCTTTGAGGTAGTTCGTAAGGTCTGCTGCATGTGAGAAATTTGGCCCAAAAATCATCGACGTTGCAGAAATTCTCAAGGTACTGTCTTAGCAACCGTCAGTACTCCCAAGCTGGCAACGAGGAGGCAGCGAGAAATCCTAGACTTCCAGCGTCATGCACAACGGTTGCTTCCTCAGACTGCTTCTGTTTTCTATGTTCGCAAGTATTCCATATTTTGTCAGATGATCTTTGGTGCCACCTTATGCTTAATGGATTCAAGTATTTCAATAAAATTATCTAGGGCGTACTACCTCGGCAGGCACTAACTGGTTTCGCCAACTTTTTTGCCATTAACTTTTACGTCACTAGGAGGAACCCGTGTGACGTGTTTTTGCCTCACCCGGGCAACCAGCCTTGGGCCCCAAATCACGCCGAGCATCCTCACATATTACTCTAATACTTGTTTTCTGGGTAGTAAACCGACGAACACCACCGTTTAAAAATGAATAATTTTATTAAAATTCGTCCTGGGGAGCGAGAGAGGTCTCGTAAATCATGGAGTTTTCTGAGTTACAAAGGCCTTCATCAAGCTGGGCTTGGACGGATACTTACGTGAAAGCGTCTTTCCTCCATGAACGCCAGGTCCACTGCAGTCCAAGCGCCCCGGATCAACTCTTCGGAGGGCCGCTTCCAAATCGTCTGATAATATTTTGGGCCAGCTGTAAGCCAGCCGACAAAATGGACAAAGTTATATTTGACAACTGGGTTTTCTAGACACTTTAAGCAGCTGGGTGTCCACGGAGTTTTAACAGTTGCCAAGAAAGTCGTATCACAACTTTTTGAATCATTAATCCATGGTGGTAGTTTCTCGGAATAAGGCGTTTATAAACTTATGTTGATTAACCACACGCCCCTTCATTTACGGTTTTGATTACTTCTGGAATTTAGAGGTGAAATCGGGCGATATTCCTTCATTATTAGAATTAAAGCCTGTGGGGCAAGTTGGTGCATGACTGAAAATACTCCGGCGCAACGACAACATAAGAAAGAAAAGGACAACAGATGGCACACTATAGCGCCTGTTCATTTGAAGAAAAGGTGCACATTTGTAACGCTCACTCATGAATGTGACAGTGCTCTATCACTCTCAACCCAGCCAGTAACAAGTAATCTGCAAATGACAAGACCACACACTCATCCCAGAACGCGTCTACCCAGCACTTAAAGCACAAGCTTTTAACAAACGTTATGAAAATAAACCAAACAAATCTTAGCAATAGCAGTGTCAGTCAAACGTAGCAAAAGAACTGTCATACATTCGAAGCAATAGCAGTCAATACTGCTTTTGCTACGTTGGCTGACTCTGCTATTGCCAAGATTTGTTTGGTTTATTTTCATAACCTTTGATAGAAGCTAGTGCTCTAAATGCTGGGAAGAGCGTTCTTGGATGAGTGTGTAGCCTTGTCATTTACAGATTACTTGTTACTGGCTGGGTTGAGAGTAGTAGAGCGCTGTCACATGCATGAGTGAGGGTTATAAATGTGCACCTTTTCTTCAAATGAGCAGGCGCTAGTGTGCGCATGCGTTGTCCTTTTCTTTCTTCTGTGGTCGTCGTTGCACCGCAGGTATTTTCAGTGGATATTTTATGAGCTCAAATTCGGGTTAAGCTCAAATCAGAAAATTTTTTATGTAGAGTGGGTTTTTTCGGTTATCTTTTAAGCACAATACAGTTAACTAGAACAGCTCTTTTTTTTTTGCTCAACAGAAAATGCTGTTTTTTTTCGCTCATTATTTCAAAACAAGCATTAAAATCGCCGGTTCCTAAAAGATAGTCTACCGATTAAGATTTTATTTTTTAATTTATTACAAATATTGCATTCCATACCATATCAATTTATTGTGAGGCCCTTCCACATCTTCACAAGACAGGACTGTTCTTTTTTGTGCATTACGAAAACATTCACCATCACAGCGAACATTTCAAACGCACAAGGTCCTTGGATGTGGGTGTCGTTGGCGTGGATCGTGCTTAATGGTGACTTTTATAAGACATCTCGTCTGTAGCCATGATTCACCGTCTGGCTTTAAACGGTCCTTTTCGGGCGTATACCCCAATTCATCCGCCTCAAGAAAACTATGGTTAAAGGAAGTTTATGATCCTCCGTTGACTGAATGCGCCCTCTGGAATAAGCAATAGATATCCCAAAAGAACTTGCGGTGTCTTCTTTTTTCAGTAGAAAACCAGCATCGCCTACAAGGCCTTTTTTAGACGTAGAAATCGGGTGTAACCCAATTTTAAACAATATGCTCGGGGTGCAAGAATTGGGTAACATCGGGTTTCACCCGAAAGCGATGGGCCCTAGATGAACACCACCAGAAAAGAAATTACCATATTAAAGGACTTTGCGAATGAATGTCACCAGATGTATCGTCATTACCTGCTGTTTGGACTGTCATTCGGTAGTTCTCCGCTGTGAGTGGACTTTCGGGAATATAGTATTGAAACCTGAGGCACTGTACAGCCGACCGGCCAGGTAGCCCTGGTGACGAAAGAATGCTTTCGACCGCACGATCTCTTGCTTCTAGGTATGCGAGACCACCTGTGGGGAGAACAAATCAATCGCCAAGCACCCAATACATAATTTATTCTTTTGGAAATATATTGCACAGGCTACCGGTTTTTTATACCATGCGACCTTTAATCGCGAGGCATTAAAGCGTATTATAACAGCAAGAAACGGGAAATCGCCG
>JARKHS020014804.1:0-45897 GCA_030143305.2 Amblyomma americanum | reverse complement strand
TGCTACACTTCTATGTTAAAAAAAAAAAAAGGCATTATGATACAGAGAAATGTTTACGACACACACCAGAAGCAATGCAAACGGCCTGCAAAGACATTCCAGATTATAACCCAAGTACAGGACACCACTACATGCCAGAAAAACACCCCCCAGTTTTTCGCCCAGGTACTGACAATCACATAATATGCTCTAAATCCCAGGCCCAACTCGATCACATGGCTGCAATGGCATGAGAGGTTCAACATCCCAAAGCTACACACAGGCTATGGAGCAAGCCACAGTGGACGGCTTGGGAAAAATTTTTACACCTGGGGCTGAATTATGGAACAACCAAATCATAAACCTGTCACAAACGGATCTATTAGCCCCCACTCCTACTGGTCAATATGTTCTCCAGTCTGTGCCAAACAATAGGAGCAGGGCTTTGTGACCGTTTTGTGACTGTTGAGATTGTGATCGTTCCGTAATTCAGCCTCTGGGGCTCTTTAACAAGCATCGACATTGCATAGCAGACAGATTTTTTTGCATTTCACCCCAATAAAATGTGGCCACTAGATCACATGACTACAATGGCCCCACCTCCATGCCAACCAAACATTCAGACTTACACCCTCCTGGACCATATTCCATTCTGCGAGCAAGAAATTGCAGTTTTATTCACAATTTACTACACTAACGGAAGCACCGTTTACCCTAGAGAAAACCCCTCACATAGGCACTCCACCAGCACATTCCCACGTTCCCATGAATCAGCAAGTGAATGCATGCTCTATGCCAACAGACAATTCCAAGAATGGAGAACTATGCAAAAAACCATTGATAGAAAGCTTTCTCTAAAAAAGGTAGCATAACAGGATGGAAGTTAGATTACTTCCAAAGGGACAAGTGCACATGCCTTTCAAGGTTAAAGTGCTACCCATGACTGTTCAAGATGGCTTTATGTGATATTTAGCTCACACATGGTTGCAAAAATGTTCAAATTCAAAAAAATCTTTTCTTGCACATTTCTTCCACACTTTGAATGCAAGCATAAAATAACAGAATGCACACGCAAGCTTCACTTTAAAATAAATATATGTCTTGAGCCTGAAACACAGGAAAATATGTTTCGTGCACATTATTCTACAAAACAAAGGAAAGTTGGTTAAACTAGCTATACCAGCAACACACGAAAACAGACAAAAAAATGAAATGGCACTGCAATGACACACGTTTCCTTTAACACAGCTCAGCAAAGAAGACACACTAATTGAACATGTGCTGTCAACACTATGCTAGAGAATTTCACCAAATAGCCAGTCCGTCATGGAAACTATCATAATTTTCTATTGACAAAGGACAGCTATAAAACAATTTGAAGTGTTATGTGTTGCACTGGATTTTATGATGCAAAGGGGGCTGACACTATCCAGTACCAAACATGAGGTTAAAATGTACATAACATGATGTGCTACAAGAAGTAAAGGTTTCCAAAGCTAAAGTTTGTTGAACACATTTTTTTCCTTTGGGAACAGCAAGACGTATGACAAATCTAGAATTGTGTAACCCAAGGTGAAAGGGATGCATTCATTATAAAATGCACTGAGATGCTTTTTTGTAGTTTTACAAGTTTTGTACATGTACACAAAATATTCTTTACTCTTGACATCTCCGTGTGTTTACAATGAGGTTTGTAACAACCAAAGCTGTTTTTGACACAGCATGCATTCCTGTTGCCTACAAAATGATTACACACATTGCTAGCCTTCGTACGTGTAAATTCACCCAGACTAACATATCTTGATGGTGCTAAGCTTAAACACCACACCAGCTGTGTTGTGCTGCCCACACCAAAAGCACTACCAGCTGCCCAATAACATAGTGCATTCTGTGGCACAAACTGAGAGCAAATTCACAAGGCAGTGTGGGACTGAACAGCTTTAGGGCTGAGTGCTGGGGTAAACATTTCTGCTATCCCCAAGGAGCATTAACCAAAGGAGACTGGACTGGACAACTATCAGACCTTGGCAAGAGCTTAAATATTTTTCAGTACCCAACACACTACCATAATGACATTAACAAGGATCCAACAAAAGCAGACCACTTAAAAACCTACCAGCCATGCGCTCAAAAATTTGCGACTTGAGCTAAGCAATCATCAGGTCAACCCTAGTTGGCCAACCTGCACTGGGCGGGTTGCCTAAACCTAACCCACTCAGCAAACAGCTGGTAAACGCTTCAGGTTAGAAATCAGATTTAAGGGAAGTCATGGCAGGAACAGCAACTCTTCTTTCTATTTGTCGCTGCTTCTCCATGATATCGTTAGCACACTGCAGTTATGGAGACCCTGACTGCATTCTTACACTGCATATTAGGCGAAGTAGCAACAGTGATTGGCTTGACTTGCTAGTACCGAGTTTATGCAAACCTGCAGTTGAGATGAAATGACCTGGCTCAGCCTAATGCCTGCTCTTATCAGGTTCATGGAATTCAGCCAAGTAAGAGGTAAAAACCTGAATATCAAAGACAACTTGTATTCATTCAACAACAAACAATGAAAAACTAGCTGCTACAAACCCATCACGACTGCTTACAGAGTGTTGCTTCCTACCGCAACAGGTGCAATGAGTAGGCGAGCAGTTCACTGCATCCAGCAGTCAGTTTACAAGGGCAACAAACATATTTTCACATAAGTTGACAAAAGGTCCAGCCAATTTCAGGTGGAATAATCATGGTAGTTACATGACAATTTTTGTCAGTAAAGGAATGAACCATTGCTTTGTGATGAACGGCACTGTTCTGTTGCAAAAAATCACGTCATAAAGGACGGAGTGTGACATTTTTGAAACAATAACAACTTGTAAAAAGAAGCTAGTACTGTTAATAATCCTTTCTTCTTGTTCTTCTTTTATTTTTTTTTGAAGCCGCCGCGGTGGCTGAGTGGTTATGGCGCTCGGCTGCTGGCCCGAAAGACGCGGGTTCGATCCCGGCCGTGGCGGTCTAATTTCGATGGAGGCGAAATTCTTGAGGCTCGTGTACTGTGCGATGTCAGTGCACGTTAAAGAAACCCAGGTGGTCGAAATTCCCGGAGCCCTTCACTACGGCGTCTCTCATAGCCTGAGTCACTTTGGGACGTTAAACCCCAATAAACCAAACTAATCCTTTCTTTTCATAATACAAGAGCCTTCTGTTCACACAAACATAGCAAACCATTTTAAAACTTGCTGCGCCCTGCATTTGAATATAACTTAAATAATGTTATGTATTCAAAAAAGTCGGCAAAGACACTTAAGACTGCTTACGTGTGAGAAGGCGTAAGTCCGCCCACTCACTTTGTGAACGCAGTCGCCGCGCGCTGAGACGTGATATAACCCGATGCCACGCAACTGCCAATTCTTCCTCTGCATGACTCTATATAGCCACCGCCGCGACACTGCCACACCCCTTCTGATCTGTGCGCTAACTTCGTGAAGGCAGCTGCCGCCGTACCACAGGCCGTGCTCCATCTTAAGGGCATGACGCGATAGCTAATGGGTTAATGCCCATGCATATATGCAAAATTGGTCTTCCTCTTCTTAACATTCATAGATCCCTGGGAGTCCTCATACCACTCCTGGCGTTGTGGTGCAACGGTTAAGCAGTGTGCCACTGCCCTGGGATGGCAGATGCTGGCAACAGTGGAATTTGTGCGATCCAGGTTATCCCAAGCAACGTGGCACAACCCAACTGCCAACAACCAACTGCCAGGTTGCATGAGGATGCCATGTTTTATGGGTACCATCAAGTGTCACCTTAAAAGTTACGCCTTAAAAGTCCCACCTTAAAAGCACTATTGCCTTCATCGACCTGGTAATGATGCCTTTGGCTATATGCTGTCCCCAAGCAAGCTCTCTGTTTCTGACATGTTAGAAAGGAAATATGTGAGCAACATGTGTGCCAAAGCAACCTATGAATGCAGAACATCACAGCACTGGGCACGCTGTTCCTCTATCCTTTTTGCTTTGCTCCTTGCATACCTCACAGCTTAGTAGTATAAGGCACAATCCTGTGACTGCATGACAACCTTATCTTCTGGTCAATGAAAAGTACAGCCATGGCTAAAAGAATGCTCCCGAAAAAAGTGCATGTTGTAACATCTTTTGCTCCTGCTATGGGCTACCTATCCTTTTGCAAGGTATAAACAGGACAATTCATTTTTGGGTCTTGCTTTTCGTCTCAATTCTGGGGGTAAAAATCGAGCACTATTCACTTCAAAATTGTGTAGAAATCAGGTTTTTCACAAACTTTTTCCATAATTTGGGATTTTTTCAGGCAATTTTTCAGAGTGGAATTAATAAATTACAAGTGCTCGTTTTACTGCAGAACATAGATATATTTTTTGGTTGTCATTTCCATAAACAAGCTCTAAATGGCAGGCTTTACCAGAAACTGTTCGCCAGACATGGTATTCGTTTCTTTTTCTCATTCATTATAATTATTTCATCGCCTATACTATTATCATGTGCAGTAATTCTGCGTCAGTGCTAGGCCTGTGCAGTTTTTCATGTTCACAACGAAAACATTCAAAATGAGAGTGGTCACTTGAAACAACACTAGCACTGCATTTCAACAGCCTTAGCATGAGTACCTCTTGATACAATGGTGCCAGTGAAGTGACACGGTAGTTGCCTGCGTTCTAACGGCTTGCTTCTAACTGGCATTTGAAATAACAAACATTAAAAGAGGTTTTAAGTCATCAACAAATCAATCAAAAAAACTGCTCACGAGACACATAGCTTTTCATGCACTGTTTTCGGCGTACTGTATTGGGAAACTATATTTTCTGGAATGCACCTCCAAAAACCGTGAACTTTTCTATTTGGGATAACTGCTGGTTTATAACAAAATTGAATCATATACCGCTCTGGAGTGGAGATACCAAGAACAAAAAACAATTGTACAAACAAGCACCTTCTCTGGCTCAAGTCTCAGTCTACACTGCCCCAAACTCGGGCAGCTGCAGTTCTTTCCAGGGGTAAATGTAAAATGCCCATCCATTCCTGGGCTCTGGTGTCCCACTATTTCTTGATGGCCACCTTCTGGCATAAGTGAAAGACTCCACCTCATGTGTGATTTTGAAACTGCCCACACTGCCTTTAGTTGGGGAAATCTACCAACGCAAGCAAGAGACAAATTATCAGGCTGTGTGTTGGTGCCTAACTGCTGGCATCTGCAGTGAACCTAATGCAGCGACAATGGCAGCATAAGAATCAATCTTTGTGCTGTGCTTCTTTTCACCCTTTTCTTTTCAATACCACCCCGTCAATGGCTTGAAAACCTGCTAGGTTTTTTGGAACAGAATATTTTCAAGTAAAAATCAGGATTAACCGAATTTTCACCAAATGTGCTCATAGCTCTGATATCAAGTAATATTGCGTTTACCCCAAAACGTTGTCCGCACTTCTGCTTTGCAATGTACTTCACGTTTTACAATATTTTATACAACTGGATCTTTCTTTACACGTCATGTGTATTAAGCCCCTTTCCAATAGTATCTACTGCTTTCGGCTTTAGTACTTTTTTGTGTCTCCATATATTTTGTTAACAAGTTGTGGTCTTTGTGCTTTGCTCCCAACTACTATAAAAGTGAAATAACGTTTACACTAAATGATAAATAACAACATCAATGCATGATTTATGATTTAGAAGAGCAGCAACAAAAAATTATTGTTACATGTTCTTTCTTTGGAATGATGCACAAGACATTTGTAAAAACATTGTAAAAACAATCACCATGTGAAAATCGCCTCTGCATGGTAAATAATTCCGAACTGAATTTCTTCTCCCATGTTTCAGTTTCAGCAGCCAAACAATGCCAACTCTATGTCGGCCTGCCCAAAAAGCCAGAAAAGGCAGCAAGTGAACAAACAGCCATTATGTTAGTTTTTGTTTGCCTTATGTGACCTTAACCCAACTTGTGACAGCACAGTCATCATTTAGCTGAGACAGTCAAACCCAAGTCTACATTGGAGAAGAAATACAATTAGAAATGATCCACCTGTCATTGGTGAATTCCATGCGACGATCCATGTTTTCTAATGTCTTGCACACCATTCTAAAGAAAAAATAAACAATCAACAAAAAACTTGGTTCCCCGTTTTAAAGGCTGAGGTCCCACGCTTGCGTGGCCACTGGCCTTTTTTTTTTTACAATGTTTGCACGATCACTGAGGCCTCCCACTTATGATGAAAAGCAAGTTTTTGCTCACCAGAAAGAGACAGGCATTTATTCTTCAATGGTATGTGTTGTTAATACCAATTAGTGTAGGTCCAAACAATACTTTTGTTGACTTGCCTGTTTGCCTGAAGTCTTTTAGAAAAACTACTGTGCCAAAAAGAAGGCTGCTTCTTAAGCGTTTAGATGAAATCTTAATCTTGACAAATACCAAGCAGTTTTTTACTCTAGCAGATAGTTATTTATAACTGGCCTAACTGACAAAACGCAAGCTAGGTACTGAGCGTCCAGACCTCCGTGAGTCACGATTTCGTCGTGCTGGTTAACTTTTAACAAAAACTAAATGCCTCCTAAATGCAGCTCAAAGGAAGTTTGCACACAACAAAATATGCACAGTCCACAAATATGCCAAATGTGCGTACGTTTTTCTCAAATAGACCGAAAGCTATTCACTCTCTCATATGAATCATGTTTGTCAGTTTTGGTCGTTTTAAAGCACCTGTTCCAAATAACTATCCACTAGAGCCAAAAACTGCTCGGCATTTACCAAGATTAACATTTCGTCCAAACGCTGCAGAAGCAGCCATGCTTCTGGTGAAGCAATGTTTCTAAAATACTTCCCGCAAGCAGGTAAGCCTAAAATAAATGCCTAATAGAAATGCTTTTTTGGTCATTATGTATTTTGCACACTGCATAAGTACGAACTGAAATTGGCATTAACATCAAGTGTATCCTCAAAAGTAAATACATTTCTCTTTAAAATGTGCCAAAATTGTTTTTCTAACACAAGCAAAAGGGCCACTGCGGACTGCACAAACATACTCAAAAACAGCAAGTAACCACACAGCATGCACACTTGTAAATATGTGTAGCATTGAATGCCTGCCCGATCTTTGACTGCAAATTTTCAAGTGACACGTCCAAAAAATATCTGTATGTGAAGCAGGTGAGATCGATGATGTGGTGTGTTTCAACTGTATGCTCTGGAGAAAGAACCAGGAAAGTGGAAACCGAGGAGACACCCACTCGGCTACAACACATTCAGAATCAGACTGGGACTAAGCTAACAAATTCTTGCAGTGTTAGACAGCTTAGAAATTGTACATACAAGAATAAGACAACAAATCCAACATGAGGGCAAAGCAGTCTTCCTTACAAAAGTTATTTCTATAATTCAACAAAGGCACCTAATTCATATTTTGCACCGCAGCAGTGGCCTAGTCGACTGAGCATCCGCCTCGCATGTGGGAGGTGCGGGGTTCGATCCCCAGTGCCGCCGGGTACCCACCGGTGATAAAATGGGTACAAGCTTTCCCCTGGTCTGGTGCTCGGCTTCTTTAAAGTAAAATACTTGGAAAATGGGTCTTTGACCCTACCTTGAGTAGAAGAAACAACCCTGTGCCATGGCGCTTTTTGGCCACAGATGCCCTTGCGCCATAAAAAAATCATCATCATCAATTCTTATTTTGCAGTTCTCATTTCTTGAGCCTGGTCATGGACAATGCATCTGTGCTGTCCTGATGCTGCATTTTTTGTGTGTGTGTGGTTCAAAAAGCATACATTTTTTTCACCTTCAATTCAGCAGCGAGGTACCTTAAAGACCTGCATCCACAACTTAACACAAAAACCTCTGCCACAAACGAGACTGTAAAGCAAAATGAAGCCAGTCCTCTCGAGAACCAAAAGTATTCAACACTGTCATACAGACACCATACAATCCCACCTTGAATCTATGAAGTACATTTTTGCCACAGCATTGGGAGATTCTTACTTATTTCATGTCATGATGATTTAGTTGTCACTGTTGTTGTGCTGGGTTTCATGATGCATAAACAGTTAAGCCTATTATGCCTGAAATACAAGGTAAATGTGTCTTTTTGTTGGATTGGTAGATGTCATACAGTTTGAAATAATTGCTTCTTCTAGGAATGTAGACATTTGTTTAATACCTACAATTGCATTTTCTCTGAGAAGCAAGCAAGGGTGGAAAGGAATGGATTAATTCATACAATTTACTCAGTTATTTTTGCCAAGCTTTTTGGGCTTCATGCAAGAGAATAAAATGTGGTTTACTGCTGTCACATCTCTATATAATTCACATAAAGGTTTCAAGAGTATGAAGCTGTGTGTAAGACGTGTATGACCCCCATGTGAAAAAGACAAAATCACTTCAATAAAACATTCTTGGTGTGTGCATGACTTTCATTCCCCTAAAAGATGCTTCAAGAGATTCATTTTATTGTTTTACTTTTCTTTTACTCCAAGCAACCTGCCATTTACATTTCAATTTAATAAGCACTAACTTACTGCCATCTCTTCTGGGAATGCTGATATTCTTAATTGTACCATAGAGAGCTCATGCAACACATGCCTCACCTCTCTCATTACCACTTATTCCAGCATGACTTGGGAGCTAGCAGAACCTTATCACATGCCCTTCAGCTGTGACTGTTGTTACATTGTGCAGAATGTCTCCTATTAATGGCCAGACTACATTTCTTAAGCGTGCCGCTCCGTGTAGGCCAAGAGGATTGGTTTAGATAACGCAATTTTCAATGTTATTATTTTTTCTACACTTACATAGCCAGCATAAAATTCGGCAATAAATATTGATTAGCACTGTGACAGTTTTATTATTTTCTCCCATTTATCTTGCACTACTAAAAAAAACCAACTTGGCCAACAAAAGTGAACTCGGAGCACAGCAGAGCAATACATTGCAGCTGTGATGAAGGCTTCCAGAAGCACAAGAAGACAGGAATGAAGCTGGAGCCAAAGCTGAATATACAACTGGTATTTCTCAACATAAGCTCTGTTCATGAAATGAAATGGTCAAGGCATTTTGCTTGCAAAGGAAAGTGTGTGCTTGTCAGAGACATAACACCAAAACTTCCATGTTGGCTTTTTAACCTCATTTTAGACACGATTCACTCCATATAAGGTAATTTTCCAACAGATGGAAGAACCTAGCAGACATATTTAAAGATATACTGACTGCTGGATACAAGGAAAATGACACGAGTTGGAGCTGTGCAACTAGCTCAAAAGCCTTTATAAAATGATAAAACACTGCAATAACCACATAAGTCCCCAATACAAATTTTCTTTCAATGCACTCTAATATACAACGTACTGTGCATTCTGACCATCACAGCCGTATCTAGAAGTTCTCAAAGGCAAAATTTGTAAAAACTACCTAATCGAAAACGTCACGGGACATCAGAAGACCTTACAAATGTCCAATAACCAAGAGACTCTCTATGAAGCAGATCTCCTGGTTGTCCTGCCACATTCTCCAAAACCAAGCAGAGGTCAGTGTTTTTTTTTTTTTTTAGATGGCAGCTGGTTTCACTTTCCTTTTAAGCTTAGTGTATTCAATGTAAGCCCATTGTGTCGAAAGATGGTGCGGGCAGGGCACAATTATTTTTATTCTTTTTTCAGCCCACGCTAAAGTCTGGAGAAGATTGACTTCGAAACTACCACTTCACTGATTTCAACTCTTGCGACTTTTTCACCAGTCATTAAATTTTTTTTCCTCCTATCATAAATAAGTCACTTTGAGGTTGTTTTTTTTTAACTCATGTTTTTCAAGAGGCCCGAACCCCCTTTGACCCAGGTAAGTTGTCATATCCACAATGTGGAGTGCACATGCCGCGACCATCACAAGCTGGTTACACAGTTCTACACGACATGTAGTACTCACTAATAGAACGCAAAAATTAATACCCATGTTACACGGGCGTTTTCAACAGCAGTTCAGTTGACTCTCACTTGAGCCGAACGGCAGTTAGCGGCGTTACATGGCAGTGCTAACTGCCGTTGAAATCTCAACGGCAGTTGTGTTCGACTGAGATCGGGGATCCCAGTTGAACGGCCAACTGACAAGAGGGCGACCTACCGACCGAAAAACTTGCCCTCTTACTGGATTGTCTTGGCTCAGTGTGCTTCGCACCCACAAATTTCTACCGCAAAGCAAAAAATACACAAAAAGAATTGTCACTATAGTAAAGAATATATACACTACGATCATTTACAACAAGGAAAAAATGCACGGATTACTATTTTCTTATTTACACTTCCGCTCTAGACACGAGGTAATGTGGTTAGAGTGCTAACTGAACTGAACGCGAAGTGCTCGTGTAACAACTGGCGATTCCAGTTGAGTTCAACAGCAGTTGAAATCCTCAACTGGCGGTTATCTGAACTGTCACTGACAACGCCCGTGTAACACAGGTATTAGTCTCCTTCCATTAATACAGTTCCCCTCCGACATAATATAGCAACCAGAGCTGAGGGGACCAGCACTTGCATTAACACATACTGTGCCAGCACCAATGCTCAAAATAGTAGCAGGGGCCTGACTTCCACAGACAATGGCATCAGCTACAACCTTGGTAAGCAGGCCTCGGATCTTGAGGTGAGCAACTTTTTCAAGGCTTTTTAGTGAATTTAACGTAGTTTTCAGCAGGTTCTCTTCAATCGAGTGCCAATAAAAAACCCACACTTTGATTTGCTGTATATCGTCAGCCTACATTCTTGTTTCTGCCGCATGTTAGGCTTTTTTCACACAAACCCTGACGAGTGAAAAGCTAGCCATGCTGCAATAAGGATGCAAGTAATAAAAATTTCACTACCACACCAAGCTCTTCTAAGAATTTTGTCAAGAGGGGAATTTGATCAACAACATTACTTGAATGTGTGAACCCTTTTCTTTTTCTTAACAGATGACTTCGCCTTGCCCCAGCACAAGCAACTTTTAGCCTATAAAACTCTTACTAGACCTTTACTATAATATACCAACAAGGTTAGTTTCTTCAATCTAACTAACATATCACGAGTGGAAAGAAAACAGTGCAAAGTACTTAAGGTTTATTCACAAAAGGCAAAAACAAACTGACCCACCAGCTCAACTAGCAGCAATATACGGGCTCATAACGTTATCAGTGCACACAGGCCACGACTAAAATTTCTTTATCAACTACTCAAGGACTTCAAGATAAATCACAAAAACATGCGCCTTCTCTCATAAATAGGCATTAAGATTCATAAATAGGCATCAAACATTCTTTAATCCCACTAGTTACAGGGGAATGGATCTGTTACAAAGACTGAATCATTGTCCAGTTTCTGTTCCAAAGTAGCCACTACAATCTAAACAAACTAAAAACGATTTTGTGTAGAACTAGTTTTTGGGCAAGTTGGTTACTTTTTTGGACAACTGCAGCCCGAAAACCACAAACATAAGAATGGAACACATACAGACACGGACAATCGCTGCACTAACAACCGATTTATTGTACAAAGGTAAGGTGAATATAAAGGTTGCTTCGCGCAAGCACACAAAACTGTTTCATGCATTTCTTTCTGTTCTTCTACACTCTTTTTCTGAACCTGATGCAAGTTAATGGTACAGATCTCTAAACTTTTCATACAGCTTTCAGTTTTCTGTGGTTGCGTGAATTACGTTTTGTTTTTTTCTTCAGGGCTGCATTAATTTTACCTTCCTTTGTTAAATGTGTATAGCCCACCTCACAAGGCCTCGGAGACTGACTACTGCAAATAAATAAACAAAATACAGTGCCACTTGCTCCCACCTGATGCACCAAGGACCTCGACACACAAACCTAGCAGCCACCACAGCCCAGCAGAGGCACTCTTGCCACTACGCCACCAAGGCACATATGAACAGATTAAGCGGAAGCATATAGTTTTTAACAATGAAAGAGTAGCATGTTTAATATTCATACCAATTCCCTCAGCATAGTGCCTTCATACAATGCTCCGGCATGTTTTGATGCCAGCTCGAGTTACATAGAGTAGGAAAAGGCAAATAAAACAGACAAACATATCAGGAATCATACCATAATGGCCCGACTGTAAACAGACATTATTAAGTCACACAGCCCCAGTCTGATTACATCTAATACGATTGTAGCCACTGCTTCCACGTCTCCAGACACAAAACTGCACACTGTAGTTTCAATTACAAAAGTACACACAGGCAACATGCAGGCACATACGAAAGTTACATTTAGTGCCAGTAAATCTGAAAGGCATGCAGCAGAGGAAATAACTTAAGATCGCCTCGCCCCTAGAGGCACCACCGCAAGCCCACAGAATGACGCTCACGCGATGCAGGATATCAGCTGGGAAGCGTTCGCTGTCCAGCGGCAAATTAATTCCGCCAACAAACGCCTTTGACGAGCAACAAGAGTGCACCCATAAAACCAAACTAAACTGAGCGGGAAACGGCGAGCAGTGCGATAAGGGCAGACTTCCACCTGAGCGGTTGTACCGCTACCAGAACAAAAGTACGTACTTGTGCAGTTGCTGCTCTTCTTGGATAATCTTCTTAAGCTCCTCGATGCGCTCCAGTGTAAGCTTTCTAACGATAAGAGCGCCCGGAGTCTCGATCTCGCCGCGTTCGCCTCGCTTGCGCCTGTAATCGGAACACGCTACTAGCAGCAACCACCCAAGATCGAATGCACAAGCAGGTGACCTTCTGAAAACTCACTTCGGTGACTCCACTTTTTCCAGAAGATCCGCATACTGGAGGGCACAATTCTGGCAGAGACAAGAAATAAACAATCCTAATGCACCGGCGGCAACCACCGTTGCTCAGCCTACCTTTTGAGAGAACCAATCATTTGGCCGATTACTTTCGCCGAAAGCCCGTAGCGCCCTGCTCACAGACACCCTGAAATAAACACACACCGATCTGTACTGCGCGGCCAGCACTAGTCCGCTATCAAGGCATGGCGCTAAAAAGCTAGTGACGCTCAGCGCACGTGCTTCGCCCCGCGCAAAGCGCATGCAGATCCCGTACCAATTCTGGTCTCCGCTCCTCAACACCGACGACGCCAAACAGAGCCGTTCGCGCGTAGACCACACATCAGTCGGAATTTGTTTGAGGCGATATTCTGAAAGGAGATCAAGCAACGCAGTATGTTCATCAGCCGGCATTATATCAGGCCGTGATGGTGGGTCACAACAAACTCTAGACGGCCGATGAAATAGAGCTATTAACGCACGGTCTTCAGCGGTAATGCAACCACTTTTAAGGAAAAATTATCGACACTACTTAGTATTCTGCCAGCACGTTTGAATGAGCGTCAAAATAATGTCACTCTCATGTGACAGGGGAAACCGACAAGGGCGGTAGTGCCTCAAGCAAAACCAGTCATACTTCAATGACGTAAAAGTACAAAGAAAGTGGTCACTTTTTAATTCAACATAAGTAACCAACACTTTTACTGCATAATGTTGGCAGTAGCAGGCGTATGAAAAGATTTTAAAAACTTTGAAAGAGAATGCCCTACTTGACGACGACGCCATCTTGTATTATCATTCAGAGTTGCGTTGCGGTACCAAGGTTCACGCGTTCGCGGACAGACTGGAGAGGCGGCCAGGCGGCAGCGCGCGCTTTGTGCGGCCTGCGTGGCTTGCGCACTGGAGGTGTTTCCTGTCTGCCGCCGCTGCACGATCGTGGCGCTGTCACCCTACCCCTCCTCCGCGGGCGACCGGCCGCTCGCGTGCGAAAATTGGTATTTGGGGAAAGGAAATGCGCAGTATCTGTCTCGCATATCGGCGGACACCTGAACCGCGCCGTAAGGGAAGGGATAAATGATGGACTGAGGGGAGAAGGGAAGAAAGAGGTGCCGTAGTGGAGGGCTCCGGAATTATTTCGACCATCTGGGGATCTTTGACGTGCACTGACATCGCACAGCGTTTCGCCTCCATCAAAACACGGCCGCCGCGGTCGGGAACGAACCCGGGTACTCCAGATTAGTTGCCGAGCGCACTAACCACTGAGCCACCGCAGCGGGTTCGCGTGCGAATGGTGGTGGTGGTAGTGGTTTTATTAAAAATAATAGTAAAAGGGAAGGAAAAGATTTTTGCTAGCCCCGACATCTGCCATCGATACTGAAGCACCTGAGCTGGGGCAGCGGAAATAAAGGATAGCAGGCAGAATGGAGAAATGAAATGAAAGAGGTGAGGGGACAGGAAGAGAGGATAGGGGGAGAAGTAATATGTACAAACTATTTACACAATAAGAAATGTGTCCAGGTTGTGCGCGTGATTAGTTCATTTTAGAGGAATTAAATCACACACGCGCACAGCACTGTGTTGGTTACAACTGGAGTGGGGCGTCCAGTTATTAATCGTTCAAGGTAGAACTCGCGGAGCGTTCGGTCACTGCGTGTAACTACCTGACGGAGAACAGACGGGACGTCAAGCCCGTGTGTTCGAGGAATGCACAGAGGCTCACCAAAGTTCGCTCACGAGTGCGCGCACTGCCCTGCGGCCACAATAGCAAGTGTTGTGTGTTTCCGCTGCATCGCATCCGTCACACACATCACTCGTCGCGATTCCGTGACGCACCCGTCGTTCCCCGGGCCACAGGCAGCCAATGCGCGCGCGGATCGCTGCAACCACACTTTTGCTACGGTGGCTAGAGGAGTTGGTGTGTCGACCGGCATGAGATGAAGCGTAGTTCCGTGCGCATCCGCGTCATGACAACTGGCGCTGCCATTCTCCGCCCTGCGCTCGGGTGCGGATCGTCTGCTACTCGCCACGGTAGCACTTGGCTTTTCGCTCACCTCAATTTTAGCTCACAACGTTACTTTCTGTGTTGACTACCTCTAGGCGCTACCGCTGAAGGAGATATTCATTATTGGGCAATTAAAAGCTAAAGGTAAGAGACATCAGCTACTTTATCTTCTGTTTCCGTCAGCTCTAGCGCAGTGCAGTTCGCAACAGATCCGGTACTATTTGGTAAAAATAAAAAAAGAACCTAATTTATAGTCACTTTAAAATGGGTGAGGAAGAGGACTATGTTTTCATTGCTTTTGTGCCATGGTGTCCCAAATTGTTTAGAAAATGCGAGTTGTCCACCATCTGCCTAAGTAGGTATTCACTCCGCATTGTGCGTGAATGCACCTTCGCCTAACTTACGGTACTACACATTTTTCATTGAATGTAATTAGGCTATCAAAATCATTTTCTACGTGGCATGCTATGAAGCGCAAACGCTATGGGGGATGCTAGCGTTTTTTGGGGTCGGTGCTCCCGTTCTAATTGTACTAGCGGCCATGCGCCAGTTAGCCTTCGTGAAACTGCGAAACCTCCTATTCCCACCTGCTGCTGCAAATGGACACCTTCCCAATTGCTTGCACGTTCGCTCGTTTGGTTAGTGCGACAACGCATATATAGGCGAGTTTGCCTGGCCACTTAGCTACTTCCCGCGGCGAGGGGTTTCCCAATGAAATGAAATCAGGGGAGAGTGTTGAAGGTAGAGGAGAAGCGGTAGTCATTTTTATTTGTGTCGTTCATGTGTGGCGCAACGCTTAATTGTACCCTAACACTCTTGAGAAAGATTACGAAAATTCCCCGTCGCTTGCAAAAAAAGTAATGCGTTATGAATTAAGGGGGCGCCTTAATTCAGGAAGACAAGGGCGCGCGGAGGGTGGGGAAGCGGGGTGTAGGGAAATCACTGCCCGTTGAAGGTGCCATACGAGATTGGATGGGAGCATGCGCATATAAGACCAGATGACAGATCGTGTCAGCAAGCTTCATTCTATTGCAAACCTTCATTTCATTCATGGCTAAGGCCCCGCTCCTTGAAAAAAAAAGTAAAAATAGCGCGTGATTAAAGCAATAGGAAACGTAGCGCTGAGACGCGCGCCTGACTGCATGGACACGTAGCGTCGCTATTTCACTACAAGTGCTGATAAACAATCATATACCCATGTGATCTACATTAGTTTGTTCGTTTACTCATTCGCTTCAGTATCGAATTTAAATATAAGCTCATATTCTATCGATCACCCCCAATTATCCAGATCATTTGTTATCGTGTAAATGCACTAAGCATGCATTTCGTTAAAATGCATAGAATAGGTGATGCTGCAGACATTTTCAAAAGAGAGCTAGAAAAAATTGCCGTTATATGGCGTTTGAACTCAGGGCACGGCCTTATAGAACACAGTAGTCAGGGGAAAATTGATGCTGCAACTACGGCCGGGTGCGCTACCTCTTCACTATCGAACCCGCCGCGGGGAGTCAGTGGTTATAGGGCGCTCGGCTACTGATCCGGAGTACCCGGGCTCGAAACCGACCGCGGCGGCCGCGTTTCGACGGAGGCGAAACGTTAAGGCGCCCGTGTGCTGTGCGATGTCAGTGCACGTTACAGATCCCCAGGTGGCCGAAATAATTCCGGAGCCCTCTACTACGGCACTTCTTCCTTTCTTCTTTCAATCCCTCCTGTATTCCTTCCCTTACGGCGAGGTTCAGGTGTCCAACGATATGCGAGACAGATACTGCGCCATTTCCTTTCCTCAAAAACCAATTATTATTCACCTGGTGGTGGTAGTGGTTTTATTAAAAATAATAGTAAAGAGGAAGGAAAAGTTTTTCGAAATTATTCCGGAGCCCTCCACTACGGCACTTCTTCCTTTCTTCTTTCACTCCCTCCCTTATCCCTTCCCTTACGGCGTGGTTCAGGTGTCCAACGATATGCGAGACAGATACTGCGCCGTTTCCTTTCCTCAAAAAAAACAATTATTATTATTATTAAGCGTTCAGTGTAGCCGCTATGCCCGGGTTTCAGTGGTGTTGCGAAGCCTCTGAGTAGCAAGTGTAACGGGCTCACTGGGTCAGTGACACCTCAGTCGCTCGGTGAGTAAGTAGGCGGTGGCGTTCACTTACAAATTGAGGCAGTTATGAGCCTTTCCTTTGCGCAGCACAGGAATGCTTTTGAGGGCGCATAACCGGCTCCCTAGGTCAGTGGCCACCTCAATCGCGCTTTCAGGTATACGTAGCGGTAGTGTTCCACCTGCAAGAAACTGCTTTCGCGCAATATTTTGTGCTTAGCAATGCTAAACTGCCAGCCATATATTTTTTTTTTGATGCCCAACCACTCAAAATTGGCAGGCTTACAAATACAGCGAAATCAGCGACGCAGTTGATCATTGGTAGCGGGGACATCTGGCTAGCCGTCGAGGGCGGTGACCTGACGTTCGCGCAGTGAACTGGGCCTACAGTTTCCGATTTTTCTGACACTTCATATCATAATGGTGTAGCCCAACAAAAACGGAAGAAGAACGCACGCGCGTAGTGCTAATTGGGAGGTCGACTGTATCAAACACTGCTACTGTCATGCCATCATTTTAAACGCGCGTAGATGTGGCGGTTTTGCGTAAAGTTCGGGCTTAAATTTTGCCCCTACGTCGAACAGACCAGCAGCACGTCTTCAAAGTCACTTCATATTCCGTCTCCCCTATCAAAGTCTTAGTCTCGTTTGTTTATCGAAGCACCCCAAAAGTGAGGCAGAAGAGGTGCATAGGCCATTCCGTACGTCGTATTGGTGTCCGAGAGGAAACCAACGCAGAGCGAGGCAAGCCAGGAAAGTGTTGCGGCTGTCGTAGAGAGGAAGGCAGCTCTGAAAGGAGGAAAAGCGCCGTAAGGGAGGGCTATGGGTTGATTTGGACCACCTGGTCCTTTAATGTGCGTTGACATCCCATGGACGGAACACACGGCGCCTTTTGCGTTTCGCTTCCATCTAAACGCAGCCGCTGCAGCCGGCATTGAACCGGATCCTTCGGCTGTCGGAGGGTCAGGGTTCAATCCCGCCCTCTGTAATGTTAAGGTAGTCCTTTGTACATGAATTTTATTGTTTATAATGCATGTACAAAACCGTGTATCTGAAAAACTCAGTACCCGCCGCGGTGGCTCAGAGGTTAGAGCGCTCGGCTACTGATCCGGAGTTCCCGGGTTCGAACCCGACCGCGGCGGCTGCTTTTCAATGGAGGCGAAACGCAAAAGGCGCCCGTGTGCTGTGCGATATCAATGCACGTTAAAGATCTCCAGGTGGTCGAAATTATTCCGGAGCCCTCCACTACGGCACCTCTTCTTCCTTTCTTCTTTCACTCACTCCTTTATCCCTTCCCTTACGGCGTGGTTCAGGTGTCCAACGATATATATGAGACAGATACTGCGGCATTTCCTTTCCCCAAAAACCAATTATTATTCACCTGGTGGTGGTAGTGGTTTTATTAAAAATAATAGTGAAAAGGAAGGAAAAGATTTTTGCTAGCCCCGGCATCTGCCATCGATACTGAAGCACCTGAGCTGGGGCAGCGGAAATAAAGGACAGCAGGCAGAATGGAGAAATGAAATGACAGAGGTGAGGGGACAGGAATAGAGGATAGGGGGAGAAGTAATACGTTCCGCAAGAAACTGCTTTCGCGCAATATTTTGTGCTTAGCAATGCTAAACTGCCAGCCATATATTTTTTTTTTGATGCCCAACCACTCAAAATTGGCAGGCTTACAAATACAGCGGCTGCTGCAAATGGACACCTTCCCAATTGCTTGCACGTTCGCTCGTTTGGTTAGTGTGACAAAGCATATATAGGCGAGTTTGCCTGGCCACGTAGCTACTTCCCGCGGCGAGGGGTTTCCCAATGAATTGAAATCAGGGGAGAGTGTTGAAGGTAGAGGAGAAGCGGTAGTCATTTTTATTTGTGTCGTTCATGTGTGGCGCAACGCTTAATTGTACCCTAACACTCTTGAGAAAGATTACGAAAATTCCCCGTCGCTTGCAAAAAAAGATATGCGTTATGAATTAAGGGGACGCCTTAATTCAGGAAGACAAGGGCGCGCGGAGGGTGGGGAAGCGGGGTGTAGGGAAATCACTGCCCGTTGAAGGTGCCATACGGGATTGGATGGGAGCATGCGCATATAAGACCGGATGACAGATCGTGTCAGCAAGCTTCATTCTATTGCAAACCTTCATTTCATTCATGGCTAAGGCCCCGCTCCTTGAAAAAAAAAAGTAAAAATAGCGCGTGATTAAAGCAATATTAAACGTAGCGCTGAGACGCGCGCCTGACTGCATGGACACGTAGCGTCGCTATTTCACTACAAGTGCTGATAAAGAATCATATGCCCATGTGATCTACTTTAGTTTGTTCGTTTACTCATTCGCTTCAGTATCGAATTTAAATATAAGCTCATATTCTATCGATCACCCCCAATTATCCAGATCATTTGTTTTCGTGTAAATGCACTAAGCATGCAATTCGTTAAAATGCATAGAATACGGTTACGTGATGCTGCAGACATTTTCAAAACAGAGCTAGAAAAAATTGCCGTTATATGGCGTTTGAACTCAGGGCACGGCCTTATAGAACACAGTAGTCAGGGGAAAATTGATGCTGCAACTACGGCCGGGTGCGCTACCTCTTCACTATCGAACCCGCCGCGGGGAGTCAGTGGTTATAGGGCGCTCGGCTACTGATGGAGGCGAAACGTTAAGGCGCCCGTGTGCTGTGCGATGTCAGTGCACGTTACAGATCCCCAGGTGGCCGAAATAATTCCGGAGCCCTCTACTACGGCACTTCTTCCTTTCTTTCAATCCCTCCTGTATTCCTTCCCTTACGGCGTGGTTCAGGTGTCCAATGATATATGAGACAGATACTGCGCCATTTCCTTTCCTCAAAAAAACCAATTATTATTATTATTATTATTAAGCGTTCAGTGTAGCCGCACTCCCCGGGTTTCAGTGGTGTTGCCAAGCCTCTGAGTAGCAAGTGTAACGGGCTCACTGGGTCAGTGCCACCTCAGTCGCTCGGTGAGTAAGTAGGCGGTGGCGTTCACTGACAAATTGAGGCAGTTATGAGCCTTTCCTTTGCGCAGCACAGGAATGCTTTTGAGGGCGCATAACCGGCTCCCTAGGTCAGTGGCCACCTCAATCGCGCTTTCAGGTATACGTAGCGGTAGTGTTCCACCTGCAAGAAACTGCTTTCGCGCAATATTTTGTGCTTAGCAATGCTAAACTGCCAGCCATATGTTTTTTTTTTTTGATGCCCAACCACTCAAAATTGGCAGGCTTACAAATACAGCGAAATCAGCGACGCAATTGAACATTGGTAGCGGGGACATCTGGCTAGCCGTCGAGGGCGGTGAACTGACGTTCGCGCAGTGAATTGGGCTTACAGTTTCCGATTTTTCTGACACTTCATATCACAATGGTGTATCCCAACAAAAACGGAACGGAGGGTACAAGAGCACACGCCTGGAGCGCTAATTGGGAGGTCGACTGTATCAAACACTGCTACTGTCATGCCATCATTTTAAACGCGCGTAGATGTGGCGGTTTTGCGCAAAGTTCGGGCCTGAATTTTGCCCCTACGTCGAACAGACCAGCAGCCCGTCTTCAAAGTCACTTCATATTCCGTCTCCCCTATCAAAGTCTTAGTCTCGTTTGCTTATCGAAGCACCCCAAAAGTTAGGCAGAAGAGGTGCATAGGCCATCCCGTACGTCGTATTGGTGTCCGAGAGGAAACCAACGCAGAGCGAGGCAAGCCAGGAAAGTGTTGCCGCTGTCGTGGAGAGGAAGGCAGCTCTGAAAGGAGGAAAAGCGCCGTAAGGGAGGGATATGGGTTGATTTGGACCACCTGGTCCTTTAATGTGCGTTGACATCCCATGGACGGAACACACGGCGCCTTTTGCGTTTCGCTTCCATCGAAACGCAGCCGCTGCAGCCGGCATTGAACCGGATCCTTCGGCTGTCGGAGGGTCAGGGTTCAATCCCGCCCTCTCTAATGTTAAGGTAGTACATTGTACATGAATTTTATTGTTTATCCTGCATGTACAAAACCGTGTATCTGAAAAACTCAGTACCCGCCGCGGTGACTCAGAGGTTGAGCGCTCGGCTACTGATCCGGAGTTCCCGGGTTCGAACCCGACCGCGGCGGCTGCTTTTCAATGGAGGCGAAACGCAAAAGGCGCCCGTGTGCTGTGCGATATCAATGCGCGTTAAAGATCTCCAGGTGGTCTAAATTATTCCGGAGCCCTCCACTACGGCACCTCTTCTTCCTTTCTTCTTTCACTCCCTCCTTTATCCCTTCCCTTACGGCGTGGTTCAGGTGTCCAACGATATATATGAGACAGATACTGCGGCATTTCCTTTCCCCAAAAACCAATTATTATTCACCTGGTGGTGGTAGTGGTTTTATTAAAAATAATAGTAAAGAGGAAGGAAAAATTTTTCGAAATTATTCCTGAGCCCTCCACTACGGCACCTCTTCTTCCTTTCTCTTTCACTCCATCCTTTATCCCTTCCCTTACGGCGTGGTTCAGGCGTCCAACGATATATGAGACAGATACTGCGCCATTTCCTTTCCCCAAAAAACCAATTATTATTCAACTGGTGGTGGTAGTGGTTTTATTAAAAATAATAGTAAAAAGGAAGGAAAAGATTTTTGCTAGCCCCGGCATCTGCCATCGATACTGAAGCACCTGAGCTGGGGCAGCGGAAATAAAGGACAGCAGGCAGAATGGAGAAATTAAATGAAAGAGGTGAGGGGACAGGAATAGAGGACAGGGGGAGAAGTAATACGTTCCGCAAGAAACTGCTTTCGCGCAATATTTTGTGCTTAGCAATGCTAAACTGCCAGCCATATATTTTTTTTTGATGCCCAACCACTCAAAATTGGCAGGCTTACAAATACAGCGGCTGCTGCAAATGGACACCTTCCCAATTGCTTGCACGTTCGCTCGTTTGGTTAGTGTGACAAAGCATATATAGGCGAGTTTGCCTGGCCACGTAGCTACTTCCCGCGGCGAGGGGTTTCCCAATGAAATGAAATCAGGGGAGAGTGTTGAAGGTAGAGGAGAAGCGGTAGTCATTTTTATTTGTGTCGTTCATGTGTGGCGCAACGCTTAATTGTACCCTAACACTCTTGAGAAAGATTACGAAAATTCCCCGTCGCTTGCAAAAAAAGATATGCGTTATGAATTAAGGGGACGCCTTAATTCAGGAAGACAAGGGCGCGCGGAGGGTGGGGAAGCGGGGTGTAGGGAAATCACTGCCCGTTGAAGGTGCCATACGGGATTGGATGGGAGCATGCGCATATAAGACCGGATGACAGATCGTGTCAGCAAGCTTCATTCTATTGCAAACCTTCATTTCATTCATGGCTAAGGCCCCGCTCCTTGAAAAAAAAAGTAAAAATAGCGCGTGATTAAAGCAATATTAAACGTAGCGCTGAGACGCGCGCCTGACTGCATGGACACGTAGCGTCGCTATTTCACTACAAGTGCTGATAAACAATCATATGCCCATGTGATCTACTTTAGTTTGTTCGTTTACTCATTCGCTTCAGTATCGAATTTAAATATAAGCTCATATTCTATCGATCACCCCCAATTATCCAGATCATTTGTTATCGTGTAAATGCACTAAAGATGCATTTCGTTAAAATGCATAGAATACGGTTACGTGATGCTGCAGACATTTTCAAAAGAGAGCTAGAAAAAATTGCCGTTATATGGCGTTTGAACTCAGGGCACGGCCTTATAGAACACAGTAGTCAGGGGGAAACTGATGCTGCAACTACGGCCGGGTGCGCTACCTATGCGAACCCGCCGCGGGGAGTCAGTGGTTATAGGGCGCTCGGCTACTGATCCGGAGTAGCCGGGCTCGAAACCGACCGCGGCGGCCGCGTTTCGATGGAGGCGAAACGTTAAGGCGCCCGTGTGCTGTGCGATGTCAGTGCACGTTACAGATCCCCAGGTGGCCGAAATAATTCCGCCAGCCATATATATTTTTTTGATGCCCAACCACTCAAAATTGGCAGGCTTACAAATACAGCGAAATCAGCGACGCAGTTGAACATTGGTAGCGGGGACATCTGGCTAGCCGTCGAGGGCGGTGACCTGACGTTCGCGCAGCGAATCGGGCCTACATGTTCCGATTTTTCTGACACTTCATATCATATAATGGTGTAGCCCAACGAAAACGGAACGGAATCTAGAAGAACGCACGCGCTGAGCGCTAATTGGGAGGTCGACTGTATCAAACACTGCTACTGTCATGCCCTCATTTTAAACGCGCGTAGGTTTGGCGGTTTTGCGGAAAGTTCGGGCCTGAATTTTGCCCCTACGTCGAACAGACCAGCAGCCCGTCTTCAAAGTCACTTCATATTCCGTCTCCCCTCTCAAAGTCTTAGTCTCGTTTGTTTATCGAAGCACCCCAAAAGTGAGGCAGAAGAGGTGCATAGGCCATCCCGTACGTCGTATTAGTGTCCGTATTAGTGTCCGTCGTATTAGTGTACGTAGTATTAGTGTTTACGGTTAAGCAGGGTCAGGCAGTGACGGCTGCTGCCTCTGAGCTCCGGCACACGTACTCAATCATCTCGAGGTCCTCGTTCGACCCAGTGGCGTTCGCCCTGTTCATCGCTGCCCCGACGGCGCTGCTCTGCTGGGAACGATCGGCTAAGTTTCGGGTGGCTGATTGTGGCATTTTCTCTCTGCGTCTTTGCGCGGTAAGGCAGTAAGCCCGGGCTATGTCCACCCAGTCTCCCGGCCAGGGGAGTTCCCTCTGGTCGGCTTCTCTGTCCACTGATCTCCTACCGTTGGAAGCTTTTTTGCGCAGTGGTGTCGGCAGTATCCCTGTCGCGCTGGTGCCTAAGGATGGTGGTGCTATCAAGATGAACAACCCTGGTGCTGTTCGGGCTGCTCTCCAGTCGGCGACTTCGCATTATGAGTCAATCTCAGAGGTTCGCCAGTTTGGACGCGGCGGGATTCTGTGCAGATCGCCAGACCTCGCCTGTGTAAGAGATTTACTAAACTCCTCATCCTTTGCCTCCCTTCGGGTAAGTTCCTTCATCCCTTCACATCTGGCGTGCACGAAAGGTATTGTACGAGGCGTAGACTCTTCCCTGTCTCCGGCAGAGACTCTTGAGCTTCTGTCGGCTGCAGGTGTTGTTGCTGTGCACCGCTGTAGCCGGGATGTAAACAACGTGCGGATGCCCACTGAATCAGTGATTGCTACCTTTGCCGGCACTTCCTGCCCCTCTGAAATCAAGGCATGGCCTCTAATTTTTCGGGTAGACCCATTATCATCTCGGCCTCTGCAGTGTAACAACTGCTGGCGCTATGGACATAGCGCTGGCGGTTGCAAATCCAACTTGAGGTGTTGCAACTGTGGGGATGGTCATTCAACGAGCACCTGCACTGAGAAGAATGAGAAGTGTTGCCTTTACGGTGGTGCTCACTCTGCAAACTACTCAAATTGTCCCTCTCGAGTTCAGGAAATTCAAATTCTGGAAATAATTGACAGGAAACGCTGTTCGCGCCGTGACGCTATTTCAGAGGTCAAAGAACGTGCCCACGGTTATGCCGGTGTGACCGCTCGGCAAGGTGTCATGTTAGACTCAACGCTGTCCCAGGCAATTGTGGCTGCTGTGGAGGCTTCGATGTCTAAAATGGTAGAAAAGATTGTCGCAAGTGTGTCGGAGTGCCTTACAAATATTCTAGCGACTCAGATTACACATGCCGTGCAGGCTAGTTTGGCACCTCTTTCGACAGCAATTCCCTCTCCTCTTATCCGGTCTCCAATTCCAGTAGCATCACAACCCCAGGAGCAAACTTCTGCCCCTTCCGCTGCACCTACCTCGGGTACTTCGAGGGATGTTGATATAATGTATGGTTCCGAGATGTCATGTTCATGTCTCATTCGTTGTCTTCTCTGGGCACCCAGCCCAAATCAAAGAAGCAGCAGCTTGGCACTAAACCCAAGGATACCATTTTGGAGCAGGCAGTTGCTGCTGCTAGACTTTCGCAACCATAGCGTCGTTGCGAGTTCTGAAGTGGAACTGTCGCTCTATTCTTTCCGCTTCCACAGATTTACACTGCCTTTCTACTCAGCTTAATCCGGATGTCATAATTCTGCAAGAAACGTGGCTTTCAACCGACAAACATTTTCATATAAAAAATTACCGTTCATTTCGCCTAGACCGCCAGTCAAGAGGCGGCGGTTTACTAACTTTAGTCTCTTCAAAATTTTGCCACAGGGCTGTGGTATCTTTTCAACAAATGTCTCCTGACTGTGAGATTTTGGCAATAGACTCTGTACTTCCTGGGTGCTCTTCATTTTCAATAGCAAATTGTTATTTCCCGAATGGAGTCCAGGATGTTAGACCTCTGGACTTTTTACTCGTAAACTGTAAAAACCCAGTTCTCGTGGCTGGGGACTTCAATTCTCACCATGTGTCTTGGGGTTTTAGGACTAATACATGCGGCAAGCGCCTCTGGGACTGGGTTTCTGATCACAACCTGATGTGCTTAAATTCAGGATGGGCCACTTATCTTCGCTCACACACTCAATCTGTTTTAGATCTCACGTTCATTAGTCTTGGAATTGGCGTAACGAATTGGTCGACAGTTGATAGCGGCACCTCAAGTGATCATATACCTATTCATTTTGATATCATATGTCGTGTTACTCCAGCGTCTTCTCAGTTGCGGTCACATGTAAATTATGACAGATTTCAGATGGCGTTGCGCTCTGCCCTTGCTCCAGTGTCTAACATCGCCGAGGTCCACCAGTCAGCAAGCATATGTCTGGCTATTGAGGAAAGCCGTAAAAAGTCGGAGTTCCTGGTGAGGCCAACAAAAGGGAATTCTTCTAACTGGTGGAATGCGGACTGTACAAGAGATTACAGGCGGAGGAAGGCAGCATGGAAAAAGCTTCTTCATAACCAATGTCCGAATAACTGGAGTGATTATAAATTTATTGCAGCCACCTTTAAACGCACAGTTTCTCGCGCAAAGGAAAAATATGACTCAGAACACTTCGATTATCTTTCAAAGGCGGGCAACCGACGTGCACTATTCGGTTTTCTACGGTCTAGGAAACAGCTCATGTCCTCTCATAATTTTCAGTCATTAGTTATGTCACCTGTAGAAGCTATCCAGGCGGTTGAATTAATAGCCACAGGCCTGCAAAAGCGGTTCTAGTCTTTACTACCTTTGCGACCATTGTTGTTTGCACCAGTCGTGCCAAATGATAATGCCTCACAAGTAAATCTATCAGAGCTTTCACAAGTTGTCCAGAGATTGCCAGCTGCTGCTCCTAGTCCTGATGGTGTTACCACAAAGATGCTCAAGATTCTATTTGAAGAGTCTCCCAACTCCTTATTGCACCTAATAAACTACTCTCTCAAACACGCTTGGATACCTTCTGAGTGGAAGCTGTCCAAGGTGATCCCTTTACTTAAAAATCAGGGTGGAGGCTATGAATTGGATAATATTAGGCCAATTTCTTTAACATCAAACGTGGTAAAGTTGATAGAAAGGGTGTTACTAATTCGGGTGTCAGCCATTGTGGACCGCAAAAGTATACTCAGCCCGTGCCAACTCGGTTTCCGGCCACGGTGTTCGATATCGAATGTACATGCTGATCTTGAGAGCAGAATTCTCCTTGCTCGTCGTCAACGCCTGGTCGCGGCTTTGGTTACGTTAGATGTCGCCAAAGCTTACGACAGTGTAGAACACTCCATCCTGATACATAGGCTACAGTCTCTTCAATCTCCAGATTATATAGTTGCATGGATATCTGCATTTCTTCATAAAAGAGAATTCTTTTGCATCCATAATGGTGTTCATTCAGAGAGGTATAGACAAACGCGAGGTGTACCGCAAGGAGCTGTTCTTTCTCCTGTGCTCTTTAATATTCTGTTAAGCTCAATTCCTCTCCACCGCCACGTACGCACTTACGTCTATGCGGACGACATTGCGTTTTTTGCTGCTGCGCCGGATATACATTCTCTGTATGGTCTGTTGCAGTCATATTTGAATACACTTGAGCACTGGTTGAGCGCATTACACCTGAAGTTAAATGTTGGCGAGTACGCCACTCTTGTTTTCCCTCTATTCACTCCTGTAGTGGTCTCTCTCACTTGCCAGTTAAAAATAATACGGCAGGTTCAATCCCTAAAATACCTAGGGGTCATTTATGACAACAAACTCACCTGGCGACCTCACAATGACCATGTCGCGGCGAAAGGGGCTCGTGCCGTGGGCATGTTACGGAGATTATGTCATCACCGGTACGGCATGCGCAGAGATGCGCTATTAATGATCTACATAATGTATGTCAGGCCAATTTTAGAATTTGGATCAGTGTTGTTTTCAGGCTCGGCTACATATAAACTTCGCCCTCTCGTCCTTTTAGAGAGGGAAGCACTTCGCATGTGCCTCGGCCTTCCAAAATTTGTGGCTATCAATGTGCTGTACCTTGAAGCCCGCATTCCGTCTCTCTTATCACGACTTCAATTTTTAACTGTGCAAACTTACCTCAGGATCTATGAATCCCATTTCCACCGTTCCCAAAGCATTTTATGTTCACAGCCGACCTCCTTTTTTGGTGTCCCCTGGTCTCGTTTCAATTCCCCTCAGGTAGTGTTTGTGCAAAGATTACTTCAGCCTTTAGATGTAAACATTTATGATATCCTTCCTGCGCTTCGGAATGGGCCCACTATCCACATTGTTTTCGACGACATATTCCCAAAAAATGCAAAACTTTTGCCACCGAGTATTCTAAATGGTCTTCTAGAAGATCATCTGAGGACCCTACCTACAGATATAGCAATAGCCACTGATGCATCGCAATGCAATGAAAAAGCAGGTGTGGGAATATTTTGCTCGCATTTAGACTGGTCCTTTTCTCTGCGCCTTCCAGATTTCACCCCTATTTTTCAAGCAGAGTTTCTAGCAGTTGTACTTGCTCTACGCAAGCTAGACCCCTCTATTACAGCAGTTGCAGTAATTACTGATTCTTTATCTTTGTGTTCGTCCCTCGCTGCACATGTTGACGGTCCCATTTTATCAACTTTCTTATCCCTACTTCCTCCGCATTTGAGCCTTGTTCATTTAGTATGGGTTCCCGGTCACAGCAGTGTGACAGTAAATGAGATTGCTGATAATCTCGCAAAGGCTTCCCTCAGCGGCCCCGTGTTGCCAATCATCCCGGCTACAGCCTACATTACAGCATCTAGATTTCGGCGACGTGCGTTTTTAAGCACGCAAGACACATCACTTTTAACATCGGCGGATTATGAGCACCTTAAATATTATTGGAACAGGAAAATTTGTTGCTCTCGGCAGCTTGAAGTATCACTGACGAGGCTGCGCTGCCGCATCCCCCCTCTAAATTTCTATTTACACAAGTCGGGTTTGGCGATCTCTCCCCTTTGTGCATTTTGCCGTGAGCCTGAATTTATTGAACATTTTTGGCTGTATTGTCGCCGATTCAACTCTCTGAGAAAACGGTTGCTGGAGGAGCCCTTGCAGCATCTTGGCCTTAGTTTGAGCAGCCCGCTCTTGCTATCATTTGGCGCCACCACGTTTGGATTCAGCCACAGATCTGTTTGCACCGCTGTTCAAAATTTCCTGATAGAATCTCACCGACTGCCTTGCTAAGTGTTCCAACCGTTTCTTTTCTATCAATTATTACATTTTGACTAAATCCTTAATATTTAATCCCTCTCTTTATTATTATTCTTAAAATTTTAAAATCAAAACACTCATCCCTTTTCTGTTCATGACGAAAAATTCACCGGTGTTGCGCTCCCACGTGCTTTTCCTTTTTGTTAACTGCGTTCAGGTGAATAGCCACCCGATTCTTGGCCGATCCCCCAGTGTGGGTATGCGCCATCTTTTGATAGGCTAACAACAACAACAACAATAGTGTACGAGAGGAAACAAAACGCAAAGCGAGCCAAGCCAGGAAAGTGTTGCGGCTGTCGGGGAGAGGAAGGCAGCTCTGAAAGGAGGAAAAGCGCCGTAAGGGAGGGCCATGGGTTGATTTGGACCACCTGGTCCTTTAATGTGCGTTGACATCCCATGGACGGAACACACGGCGCCTTTTGCGTTTCGCTTCCATCGAAACGCAGCCGCTGCAGCCGGCATTGAACCGGATCCTTCGGTTGTCGGAGGGTCAGGGTTCAATCCCGCCCTCTGTAATGTTAAGGTAGTACATTGTACATGAATTTTATTGTGTATCCTGCATGTACAAACCCGTGTATCTGAAAAACGTCAGTACCCGCCGCGGTGGCTCAGTGGTTAGGGCGCTCGGCTACTGATCAAGAGTTCCCGCGTTCGAACCCGACCGCGGCGGCTGCGTTTTTATGGAGGCCAAACGCTAAGGTGCCCGTGTGCTGTGCGATATGAATGCACGTTAAAGATCTCCAGGTGGTCGAAATTATTCCGGAGCCCTCCACTACGGCACGTTTTTCTTCCTTTCTTCTTTCACTCCCTCGTTTATATATGTTGATGCGGCGGGTGGCTGGACGGGAGCGGCATTAGCTTCGGTCGTCAACGGCCGAGGGGCTCCAGTCTCCGCGGCTTATTCGTTCGCGGTTGTAAACTACTGTGTACGGCCGTTGGTTGCGTGCTCCATTCCCGTCAGATCACCTGAAGAGGCCGAGGAGGCGGCCATAGCCTTGGCGATGGTCTCCACCTCTGCAGAAACCATCTTCAACGACTCTAAATCTGCGATTCGTAATTTCGCCAAAGGCCGGGTCTCCCCCGTCACCCTGTCTCTCCTCCACTCCACCAAAGACCAACTCCGCCCGATCCAATTGATCTGGGTCCCTGCGCACTCATCCCATCCACGAAACGAGGCGGCCCACAATCATGCCCGAGGATTCGTCGACCGGGATGTGGTGTCGCCCGTCCTGCGGACGGCGAGACATCGTATGGTAATATTTCATGACATAACCATGCACCACCGTTTAGGTAGACTTCTATATCCCCCCGCACATATTTCTATAACCAAACACCAAGAGGTTGCGTGAAGGCAACTCCAAACGAACACCTTCCCCAACCCCGCGAAATATGCCCGCATATACCCTGGTGTCTACTCTCCCTCCTGTCAACTATGTGGCCAACGTGCCACTCTATCCCACATACTCTGGGCTTGCCCTCGGCATTCCCCTCCGCGAAGTTTGCAGCTCTCGAATCCAGACCAGTGGGAGGCCGCATTGCTCAGTTCCGACTCGGACACACAGATCCGGGTTGGGACAAGAGCCCTAGAAGTCGCCGGACGCCACGGGCTCATGGCCACTTGATGGGGCTATAACCCCACACCAACTGCTGCCTTGGTCGATGAAAATAAAGTTTATCCTCCTCCTCCTCCTCCTCCTCCTCCGCGGCAGCCATCCGGGGACGCAACACAGAGACTTCGGAGGAAGTTGCTATAGCGCTCGCCTGCGTAGGAACAAAAGCGAAATTCGTAGTAAGCGACAGTGGTGGTAGTCGTTTTATTAAAAATATTAGTAAAAGGGAAGGAAAAGATTTTTGCTAGCCCCGGCATCTGCCATCGATACTGAAGCACCTGAGCTGGGGCAGCGTAAATAAAGGATAGCAGGCAGAATGGAGAAATGAAATGAAAGAGGAGAGGGGACAGGAAGAGAGGATAGAGGGAGAAGTAATATGTACAAACTATTTACACAATAAGAAATGTGTCCAGGTTGTGCGCGTGATTAGTTCATGTTGGAGGAATAAAAACACACGCGCACAGCACTGTGTTGACTACAACTGGAGTGGAGCGTCCAGTTATTAATAGTTCAAGGTAGAACTCGCGGAGCGTTCGGTCACTGCGTGTAACTACCTTTAGTAAAACGAGCTTTTGAGCAAGTTGAATACTTTGCTTCCACATAACTGCAGCGTAAAAAATTACGAGCACAAAAAAGGGGAGAAATGTGTGGTATGTGTTTCTCCCCATTTTTGTGCTCGTAATTTTTTACGCTGCAGTTATGTGAAAGTGTAACTACCTGACGGAGAACAGACGGGACGTCAAGCCCGTGTGTTCGAGGAATGCACAGAGGCTCACCAAAGTTCGCTCACGAGTGCGCGCACTGCCCTGCGGCCACAATAGCGTCTTGATGGAGTCTGGTAGTATGCCCTGCGCCCTATAGGCCGCGAGCATATCGCGACGAGCATCGGCGAACGCGGAACAGCGAAGGAGCAGATGTTCTAGTGTTTCCACTGCACCGCATCCGTCACACACATCACTCGTCGCGATTCCGTGACGCACCCGTCGTTCCCCGGTCCACACGCAGCCAATGCGCGCGCGGAGGATCATTGCACGTGACACTGTCGATGCGCTCACCTCCCGCGATGCGTGGGTCGGGGTGCTGCTTTCGGAGATGGTCGTGGATGGCCGCACGCACGTCCTCCAGCGCAAGGGGCAGATCGCTGGCAGGTAGTTGGTGTGCAGCGGTCGCGAGGTCGTCAGCTTCTTCGTTGCCGGCGATGCCGCAGTGACCGGGCACCCACTGTGCACGCACGGCACAACCTCTCTGCGCGAGGCGCTCGATGCGCGAGCGAATTTCCCGCACTAGTGGGGTACCGCGGCCGTTAGATTGCAGGCGGCTGAGGGCGGCGCGGGAGTCGCACAGCAGAGCACTCCTGGGCGGCGCAGGGCCGAGGGTGAGCAGCAGGTCCAGCCCGAGCCGGATCCCCATCAACTCCGCCGTGGTGGAGGAGCCCAGGAAGGCTGCGTGTTGCAGGCTGTGCAGTCGCAGGGCGGGGATGGTGGCCGCCGCAGCAAGGGAGCAGCTGTCGCGGGCCACTGAGCCGTCGGTGTACACGAGGAGATAGTGTGTATGACGGCTCTGGCCAGCTGCTGCACAGCACAGAGGGGTGTGCTCCGCTTTCCCGCAATGCCGACGATCTCTCGCTGTACCTCCGAGGCAGCAGGCCAGGGCGCGCAGGAGCCGTAGTAAGCGACAGTAGAACTGCCATTCAAAATTTTGGAAGAGGCAGGATCTCACCGGAAGCGGCCAAGATCCTTAGCCAACAACCGCTGGATAAGAAAATTCATTTAATTTGGACACCCGCAGACGCCGTCGTCCCCGGTGACGAGGCGGCTCACGAGAAATATAGCCCGACTCCTCTATTTCCTGGTAGCCTATAGAGCCTCCCGAACACTGGGGGAAAGAGGAGCGCCTGCAGAATTACGGGGAAATTGTTGACCATGTCAAGGCGTTTATTTGAAGCACAGGTCGGTTGATCTTGGTTGACCGGCGACACGACGGGCACACTCACAGGCGTCGTTCGAAAAACCCAGCTGCACTTCGTCTGCTTCTTCGTTGTCCCGCTTGAACTCGTCCGCTTCTTCGCTGCGCTGCGCCTGTCGGTCCCATTACAACCATTACAAATTGGGACGTATGCTGGCACCCCCACCAGACACAAAATTAAATAATGGAGATGCTGTCGCGAGGACAGGCGACAGCTGAGGAGCAGCTGAGGTCGCATGATCGATGCACACACGGTGGGGCGAGAGGAACCCTCGACCATATAACTTGGGAGTGCCCAAATTCTCCCGGGGCGAGCAAAAATATTGATAGTAGAGAAGCCCCTGCTAAGAAGCCCAGACCCTCAGCGCACACCCATCCATCTGGGGGCGGTGAAAAGCATTTGTTCGATATAGGTATTACAGAGATGTGTTCGGGGGCTTCCCTTATGGCCGATTCACACGAGGGTTCGTTCGCCCGCGGCCCGCGCATCACGTGTTCATGCGCCACTAAAAACTGGCCTGCGATTCGATGACGTCAAGCGGATGCGACGGGCCAAAAGAGCAGACGACGCGCTGGGTGTGCCACTGTTGCCGAATTATTTTAAAGTGTTTGTCAACGCTGGTCAAACTGGTCTTTCCTTGCGACCCATGACTGCGATTGAATGGTGCAGGTGTGGCCCTTTGTCCAATTCCTCAATAGCCTGGGCCGTCTTGCTAGCCCCGTCAATCGCTTCGTCATGGTAGCGAACGCAGTGCAGCTTGTGAAAACAGCGCGCCAGCTCAGCGAAATGCGGCAGCCGAAATGCTGGCAATAGCGGTGGTTGCCAGAGCTGGCGGGCGCATCTTCGCAGGCCGCCGCTAATTCCCGCGAGGGGAGAGGCAATTGAACTTCCTTGGTTGTGCAGCCCGCGGGCCGACAGCACGCCTCTCGATTTGGTGGCGCACGAACACGTGATGCGCGAGCCAGGGGCGAACGGACCGTCGTGCGAATAGGCCATTACTGGGAAGCCTCCTCACATACCAGGTGGAGTCCCTAGTCCGGGACCCCATTGGCAGAAGCCGCCGTCCGTGCGCCCCTCTTGCAGGCGGGGTAGACTGCTAACGCCAGGCACAAGAGGCACAGATCGGAAATGTCCCGCTTTTTGTCGCCTGTTTCGTCTCTATCGTGTAGCGAACGAAGAGGTCGTCAGGCGGTGCGTTTCGAGGATGAATCGGGCCCGTATCTCGGGCCGCTTTCATTTGAAGCTTGCTCTAGCGTGTCGCCTTGCCGCGTTCTGAAAGGTGTCGTCTAACCTTGCTAGCAAGGCTTGACATGCGAGAGCTTAGGTGGATGTTCGTTTGTCTGTTTGTCCGCATACAGCATGCATAGCCGCTGTGCTGCATTTGTGTGGACAAATTCATTGAAAAATTGGCACACTCAAGATCCGACAGAATGCGATCATTTAGTATTTACAGAAAAAAAATTGCTTCGAAAGCAACAGACGGTGTTATATGGAATAAAAATCGGAAGCCAATTATTTTGCTGCGAATGTGTGAATGCATGGCAACTGCCTCGTCTCAAAATGATTTGCTACCAAACCATGAAACCAAAGGGCGGGCTCAACACGAAAGTACATATGTTTCCTGCGTGTTCCCTAAGCCATAAATACGACAATACACTCTGCTTACATTCAAATAATGAACAGTAGTCCACCCAATATATCGGTTCGAAAGCTACCAAGGCATGCACTCTGCTTTTAGTGCGTGAATTATCACTGGAAGCTCAAGCAATACAGGGGAGCAGCTGCCAACGTTCCTCCATAGCGTGCCACTCTTGACATCGCGTTTCAGTGTCGAATAAAATACCGCGGGAGAAAAAATATCTCGGAAAAAGATTTCAAGCATGTTTTAATTACCTGACAACAGACTGTGTGAAAATAACAGCCGATCCTTCAATTTTCAGGTACGCACGCGCGAACACGCACACACACACGCACGCGTGCTTTTTCCATCTTTGATCCAACCCAAATCGGGGCAAATCGACGCAAGGCGACTAATAATAATAATAATAATAATAATAATAATAATAATAATAATAATAATAATAATTGGTGTTTGGGGAAAGGAAATGGCGCAGTATCTGTCTAATATATCGTTGGACACCCGAACCGCACCGTAAGGGAAGGGTAAGGGAGGGAGTGAAAGAAGAAAGGAAGAAAGGGTGTCGTAGTGGAGGGCTCTGGAATAATTTCGACCACCTGGGGATATTTAACATGCACTGACATCGCACAGCACACGGGCGCCTTGGCGTTTTTCCTCCATAAAAACGCAGCCGCCGCGGTCGAGTTCGAACCCGGAAACTCCGGATCAGTAGTCGAACACTCTAACCATTGAGCCACCGCGGCGGGTTGCAAGGCGAGTAACATATACATTTCAGTACGTGATGGAAAATTCCAGAGGCAATAAGCAACTTAACGATGTAAACTGGATGCAAAAAATGCGTACGCCTAACATAAATAACCCGCCACGGAGGCTCAGTGTTTAGGGCGCTCGACTACTGATCCGGAGTTCCCGTGTTCGAACCCGACCGCGGCGGCTGCGTTTTTATGGAGGAAAAACGCTAAAGCGCTCGTGTGCTGTGCGATGTCAGTGCACGTTAAAGAACCCCAGGTGGTCGAAATTATTCCGCAGCCCTCCACTACGGCACCTCCTTCTTCCTTTCTTCTTTCACTCCCTCCCTTATCCCTTCCCTTACGGCGCGGTTCAGGTGTCCAACGATATGCGAGACAGATACTGCGCCGTTTCCTTTCCTCAAAAAAACAATTATTATTATTATTATTAAGCGTTCAGTGTAGCCGCACTCCCCGGGTTTCAGTGGTGTTGCCAAGCCTCTGAGTAGCAAGTGTAACGGGCTCACTGGGTCAGTGCCACTTCAGTCGCTCGGTGAGTAAGTAGGCGGTGGCGTTCACTTACAAATTGAGGCAGTTATGAGCCTTTCCTTTGCGCAGCACAGGAATGCTTTTGAGGGCGCATAACCGGCTCCCTAGGTCAGTGGCCACCTCAATCGCGCTTTCAGGTATACGTAGCGGTAGTGTTCCACCTGCAAGAAACTGCTTTCGCGCAATATTTTGTGCTTAGCAATGTTAAACTGCCAGCCATATATTTTTTTTTGATGCCCAACCACTCAAAATTGGCAGGCTTACAAATACAATGAAATCAGCGACGCAGTTGAACATTAGTAACGGGGACATCTGGCTACCCGTCGAGGGCGGTGACCTGACGTTCGCGCAGTGAACTGGGCCTACAGTTTCCGATTTTTCTGACACTTCATATCATATAATGGTGTAGCCCAACGAAAACGAAACGGAACCTAGAAGAACAGATGCCGCGCGGAGCGCTAATTGGGAGGTCGACTGTATCAAAATCTGCTACTGTCATGCCATCATTTTAAACGCGCGTAGATGTGGCGGTTTTGCGTAAAGTTCGGGCTTGAATTTTGCCCCTACGTCGAACAGACCAGCAGCCCGTCTTCAAAGTCACTTCATATTCCGTCTCCCCTATCAAAGTCTTAGTCTCGTTTGCTTATCGCAGCACCCCAAATGTGAGGCAGAAGAGGTGCATAGGCCATCCCGTACGTCGTATTGGTGTCCGAGAGGAAACCAACGCAGAGCGAGGCACGCCAGGAAAGTGTTGCGGCTGTCGTGGAGAGGAAGGCAGCTCTGAAAGGAGGAAAAGCGCTGTAAGGGAGGGCTATGGGTTGATTTGGACCACCTGGTCCTTTAATGTGCGTTGACATCCCATGGACGGAACACACGGCGCCTTTTGCGTTTCGCTTCCATCGAAACGCAGCCGCTGCAGCCGGCATTGAACCGGATCCTTCGGCTGTCGGAGGGTCAGGGTTCAATCCCGCCCTCTGTAATGTTGAGGTAGTCCTTTGTACATGAATTTTATTGTGTATCCTGCATGTACAAACCCGTGTATCTGAAAAATGTCAGCATCTGCCGCGGTGGCTCAGTGGTTAGAGCGCTCGGCTACTGATCCATAGTTCCCGGGTTCGAACCCGACCGCGGCGGCTGCTTTTATATGGAGGCGAAACGCAAAAGGCGCCCGTGTGCTGTGCGATATCAATGCACGTTAAAGATCTCCAGGTGGTCGAAATTATTCCGGAGCCCTCCACTACGGCACCTCTTCTTTCACTCCCTCCTTTATCCCTTCCCTTACGGCGTGGTTCAGGTGTCCAACGATATAAATGAGACAGATACTGCGCCATTTCCTTTCCCCAAAAAACCAATTATTATTCACCTGGTGGTGGTAGTGGTTTTATTAAAAATAATAGTAAAAAGGAAGGAAAAGGTTTTCGAAATTATTCCGGAGCCCTACACTACGGCACCTCTTCTTCCTTTCTTCTTTCACTCCATCCTTTATCCCTTCCCTTGCGGCGTGGTTCAGGTGTCCAACGATATATGAGACAGATACTGCGTCATTTCCTTTCCCCAAAAAAACCAATTATTATTCACCTGGTGGTGGTAGTGGTTTTATTAAAAATAATAATAAAAAGGAAGGAAAAGATTTTTGCTAGCCCCGGCATCTGCCATCGATACTGAAGCACCTGAGCTGGGGCAGCGGAAATAAAGGATAGCAGGCAGAATGGAGAAATGAAATGAAAGACGTGAGGGGACAGGAATAGAGGATAGGGGGAGAAGTAATATTTTCTGCAAGAAACTGCTTTCGCATAATATTTTGTGCTTCGCAATGCTAAACTGCCAGCCATATTTTTTTTTTGATGCCCAACCACTCAAAATTGGCAGGCTTACAAATACAGCGAAATCAGCGACGCAGTTGATCATTGGTAGCGGGGACATCTGGCTAGCCGTCGAGGGCGGTGACCTGACGTTCGCGCAGTGAATTGGGCCTACAGTTTCCAATTTTTCTGACACTTCGTATCATATAATGGTGTAGCCCAACGAAAACGAAACGGAACCTAGAAGAACAGATGCCGCGCGGAGCGCTAATTGGGAGGTCGACTGTATCAAACACTGCTACTGTCATGCCCTCATTTTAAACGCGCGTAGATGTGGCGGTTTTGCGCAAAGTTCGGGCCTGAATTTTGCCCCTACGTCGAACAGACCAGCAGCCCGTCTTCAAAGTCACTTCATATTCCGTCTCCCCTATCAAAGTCTTAGTCTCGTTTGTTTATCGAAGCACCCTAGAAGTGAAGCAGAAGAGGTGCATAGGCCATCCCGTACGTCGTATTAGTGTCCGTATTAGTGTCCGTCGTATTAGGGTACGTAGTATTAGTGTTTACGGTTAAGCAGGGTCAGGCAGTGACGGCTGCTGCCTCTGAGCTCCGGCACACGTACTCAATCATCTCGAGGTCCTCGTTCGACCCAGTGGCGTTCGCCCTGTTCATCGCTGCCCCGACGGCGCTGCTCTGCTGGGAACGATCGGCTAAGTTTCGGGTGGCTGATTGTGGCATTTTCTCTCTGCGTCTTTGCGCGGTAAGGCAGTAAGCCCGGGCTATGTCCACCCAGTCTCCCGGCCAGGGGAGTTCCCTCTGGTCGGCTTCTCTGTCCACTGATCTCCTACCGTTGGAAGCTTTTTTGCGCAGTGGTGTCGGCAGTATCCCTGTCGCGCTGGTGCCTAAGGATGGTGGTGCTATCAAGATGAACAACCCTGGTGCTGTTCGGGCTGCTCTCCAGTCGGCGACTTCGCGTTATGAGTCAATCTCAGAGGTTCGCCAGTTTGGACGCGGCGGGATTCTGTGCAGATCGCCAGACCTCGCCTGTGTAAGAGATTTACTAAACTCCTCATCCTTTGCCTCCCTTCGGGTAAGTTCCTTCATCCCTTCACATCTGGCGTGCACGAAAGGTATTGTACGAGGCGTAGACTCTTCCCTGTCTCCGGCAGAGACTCTTGAGCTTCTGTCGGCTGCAGGTGTTGTTGCTGTGCACCGCTGTAGCCGGGATGTAAACAACGTGCGGATGCCCACTGAATCAGTGATTGCTACCTTTGCCGGCGCTTCCTGCACCTCTGAAACCAAGGCATGGCCTCTAATTTTTCGGATAGACCCATTATCATCTCGGCCACTGCAGTGTAACAACTGCTGGCGCTATGGACATAGCGCTGGCGGTTGCAAATCCAACTTGAGGTGTTGCAACTGTGGGGATGGTCATTCAACGAGCACCTGCACTGAGAAGAATGAGAAGTGTTGCCTTTGCGGTGGTGCTCACTCTGCAAACTACTCAAATTGTCCCTCTCGAGTTCAGGAAATTCAAATTCTGGAAATAATTGACAGGAAACGCTGTTCGCGCCGTGACGCTATTTCAGAGGTCAAAGAACGTGCCCACGGTTATGCCGGTGTGACCGCTCGGCAAGGTGTCATGTTAGACTCAACGCTGTCCCAGGCAATTGCGGCTGCTGTGGAGGCTTCGATGTCTAAAATGGTAGAAAAGATTGTCGCAAGTGTGTCGGAGTGCCTTACAAATGTTCTAGCGACTCAGATTACACATGCCGTGCAGGCTAGTTTGGCACCTCTTTCGACAGCAATTCCCTCTCCTCTTATCCGGTCTCCAATTCCAGTAGCATCACAACCCCAGGAACAAACTTCTGTCCCTTCCGCTGCACCTACCTCGGGTACTTCGAGGGATGTTGATATAATGTATGATTCCGAGATGGTGGAGCCTGATGCGCGGCTTCTTAAGCGCAGTGGGTCCCCCATGTCTCATTCGTTGTCTTCTCTGGGCACCCAGCCCAAATCAAAGAAGCAGCAGCTTGGCACTAAACCCAAGGATATTATTTTGGAGCAGGCAGTTGCTGCTGCTAGACTTTCGCAACCATAGCGTCGTTGCGAGTTCTGAAGTGGAACTGTCGCTCTATTCTTTCCGCTTCCACAGATTTACACTGCCTTTCTACTCAGCTTAATCCGAATGTCATAATTCTGCAAGAAACATGGCTTTCAACCGACAAACATTTTCACATAAAAAATTACCGTTCATTTCGCTAGACCGCCAGTCAAGAGGCGGGGGTTTACTAACTTTAGTCTCTTCAAAATTTTGCCACAGGGCTGTGGTATCTTTTCAACAAATGTCTCCTGACTGTGAGATTTTGGCAATAGACTCTGTACTTCCTGGGTGCTCTCCATTTTCAATAGCAAATTGTTATTTCCCGAATGGAGTCCAGGATGTTAGACCTCTGGACTTTTTACTCGTAAACTGTAAAAACCCAGTTCTCGTGGCTGGGGACTTCAATTCTCACCATGTGTCTTGGGGTTTTAGGACTAATACATGCGGCAAGCGCCTTTGGGACTGGGTTTCTGATCACAACCTGATGTGCTTAAATTCAGGATCGGCCACTTATCTTCGCTCACACACTCAATCTGTTTTAGATCTCACGTTCATTAGTCTTGGAATTGGCGTAACGAATTGGTCGACAGTTGATAGCGGCACCTCAAGTGATCATATACCTATTCATTTTGATATCATATGTCGTGTTACTCCAGCGTCTTCTCAGTTGCGGTCACATGTAAATTATGACAGATTTCAGACGGCGTTGCGCTCTGCCCTTGCTCCAGTGTCTAACATCGCCGAGGTCCACCAGTCAGCAAGCACATGTCTGGCTATTGAGGAAAGCCGAAAAAAGTCGGAGTTCCTGGTGAGGCCAACAAAAGGGAATTCTTCTAACTGGTGGAATGCGGACTGTACAAGAGATTACAGGCGGAGGAAGGCAGCATGGAAAAAGCTTCTTCATAACCAATGTCCGAATAACTGGAGTGATTATAAATTTATTGCAGCCACCTTTAAACGCACAGTTTCTCGCGCAAAGGAAAAATATGACTCAGAACACTTCGATTATCTTTCAAAGGCGGGCAACCGACGTGCACTATTCGGTTTTCTACGGTCTAGGAAACAGCTCATGTCCTCTCATAATTTTCAGTCATTAGTTACGTCACCTGTAGAAGCTATCCAGGCGGTTGAATTAATAGCCACAGGCCTGCAAAAGCGGTTCTCGTCTTTACTACCTTTGCTACCATTGCTGTTTGCACCAGTCGTGCCAAATGATAATGCCTCACAAGTAAATCTATCAGAGCTTTCACAAGTTGTCCAGAGATTGCCAGCTGCTGCTCCTGGTCCTGATGGTGTTACCACAAAGATGCTCAAGATTCTATTTGAAGAGTCTCCCAACTCCTTATTGCACCTAATAAACTACTCTCTCAAACACGCTTGGATACCTTCTGAGTGGAAGCTGTCCAAGGTGATCCCTTTACTTAAAAATCAGGGTGGAGGCTATGAATTGGATAATATTAGGCCAATTTCTTTAACATCAAACGTGGTAAAGTTGATAGAAAGGGTGTTACTAATTCGGGTGTCAGCCATTGTGGACCGCAAAAGTATACTCAGACCGTGCCAACTCGGTTTCCGGCCACGGTGTTCGATATCGAATGTACATGCTGATCTTGAGAGCAGAATTCTCCTTGCTCGTCGTCAACGCCTGGTCGCGGCTTTGGTTACGTTAGATGTCACCAAAGCTTACGACAGTGTAGAACACTCCATCCTGATACATAGGCTACAGTCTCTTCAATTTCCAGATTATATAGTTGCATGGATATCTGCATTTCTTCATAACAGAGAATTCTTTTGCGTCCATATTGGTGTTCATTCAGAGAGGCATAGACAAACGCGAGGTGTACCGCAAGGAGCTGTTCTTTCTCCTGTGCTCTTTAATATTCTGTTAAGCTCAATTCCTCTCCACCGCCATGTACGCACTTACGTCTACGCGGACGACATTGCGTTTTTTGCTGCTGCGCCGGATATACATTCTCTGTATGGTCTGTTGCAGTCATATTTGAATACACTTGAGCACTGGTTGAGCGCATTACACCTGAAGTTAAATGTTGGCAAGTGCGCCACTCTTGTTTTCCCTCTATTCACTCCTGTAGTGGTCTCTCTCACTTGCCAGTTAAAAATAATACCGCAGGTTCAATCCCTAAAATACCTAGAGGTCATTTATGACAACAAACTCCCCTGGCGACCTCACATTGACCATGTCGCGGCGAAAGGGGCTCGTGCCGTGGGCATGTTACGGAGATTATGTCATCACCGGTACGGCATGCGCAGAGATGCGCTATTAATGATCTACATAATGTATGTCAGGCCAATTTTAGAATTTGGATCAGTGTTGTTTTCAGGCTCGGCTACATATAAACTTCGCCCTCTCGTCCTTTTAGAGAGGGAAGCACTTCGCATGTGCCTCGGCCTTCCAAAATTTGTGGCTATCAATGTGCTGTACCTTGAAGCCCGCATTCCGTCTCTCTTATCACGACTTCAATTTTTAACTGTGCAAACTTACCTCAGGATCTATGAATCCCATTTCCACCGTTCCCAAAGCATTTTATGTTCACAGCCGACCTCCTTTTTTGGTGTCCCCTGGTCTCGTTTCAATTCCCCTCAGGTAGTGTTTGTGCAAAGATTACTTCAGCCTTTAGATGTAAACATTTATGATATCCTTCCTGCGCTTCGGAATGGGCCCACTATCCACATTGTTTTCGACGACATATTCCCAAAAAATGCAAAACTTTTGCCACCGAGTATTCTAAATGGTCTTCTAGAAGATCATCTGAGGACCCTACCTACAGATATAGCAATAGCCACTGATGCATCGCAATGCAATGAAAAAGCAGGTGTGGGAATATTTTGCTCGCATTTAGACTGGTCCTTTTCTCTGCGCCTTCCAGATTTCACCCCTATTTTTCAAGCAGAGTTTCTAGCAGTTGTACTTGCTCTACGCAAGCTAGACCCCTCTATTACAGCAGTTGCAGTAATTACTGATTCTTTATCTTTGTGTTCGTCCCTCGCTGCACATGTTGACGGTCCCATTTTATCAACTTTCTTATCCCTACTTCCTCCGCATTTGAGCCTTGTTCATTTAGTATGGGTTCCCGGTCACAGCAGTGTGACAGTAAATGAGATTGCTGATAATCTCGCAAAGGCTTCCCTCAGCGGCCCCGTGTTGCCAATCATCCCGGCTACAGCCCACATTACAGCATCTAGATTTCGGCGACGTGCGTTTTTAAGCACGCAAGACACATCACTTTTAACATCGGCGGATTATGAGCACCTTAAATATTATTGGAACAGGAAAATTTGTTGCTCTCGGCAGCTTGAAGTATCACTGACGAGGCTACGCTGCCGCATCCCCCCTCTAAATCTCTATTTACACAAGTCGGGTTTGGCGATCTCTCCCCTTTGTGCATTTTGCCGTGAGCCTGAATCTATTGAACATTTTTGGCTGTATTGTCGCCGATTCAACTCTCTGAGAAAACGGTTGCCGGAGGTGCCCTTGCAGCATCTTGGCCTTAGTTTGAGCAGCCCGCTCTTGCTATCATTTGGCGCCACCACGTTTGGATTCAGCCACAGATCTGTTTGCACCGCTGTTCAAAATTTCCTGATAGAATCTCACCGACTGCCTTGCTAAGTGTTCCAACCGTTTCTTTTCTATCAATTATTACATTTTGACTAAATCCTTAATATTTAATCCCTCTCTTTATTATTATTCTTAAAATTTTAAAATCAAAACACTCATCCCTTTTCTGTTCATGACGAAAAATTCACCGGTGTTGCGCTCCCACGTGCTTTTCCTTTTTGTTAACTGCGTTCAGGTGAATAGCCACCCGATTCTTGGCCGATCCCCCAGTGTGGGTATGTGCCATCTTTTGATAGGCTAACAACAACAACAACAATAGTGTCCGAGAGGAAACAAAACGCAAAGCGAGCCAAGCCAGGAAAGTGTTGCGGCTGTCGTGGAGAGGAAGGCAGCTCTGAAAGGAGGAAAAGCGCCGTAAGGGAGGGCCATGGGTTGATTTGGACCACCTGGTCCTTTAATGTGCGTTGACATCCCATGGACGGAACACACGGCGCCTTTTGCGTTTCGCTTCCATCGAAACGCAGCCGCTGCAGCCGGCATTGAACCGGATCCTTCGGCTGTCGGAGGGTCAGGGTTCAATCCCGCCCTCTCTAATGTTAAGGTAGTACATTGTACATGAATTTTATTGTGTATCCTGCATGTACAAAGCCGTGTATCTGAAAAACGTCAGTACCCGCCGCAGTGGCTCAGTGGTTAGGGCGCTCGGCTACTGATCAAGAGTTCCCGCGTTCGAACCCGACCGCGGCGGCTTCTTTTCAATGGAGGCGAAACACAAAAGGCACCCGTGTGCTGTGCGATATCAATGCATGTTAAAGATCTCCAGGTGGTCGAAATTATTCCGGAGCCCTCCACTACGGCACCTCTTCTTCCTTTCTTCTTTCACTCCCTCCTTTATCCCTTCCCTTACGGTGTGGTTCAGGTGTCCAACGATATATGAGACAGATACTGCGCCATTTCGTTTCCCCAAAAACACATTATTATTGTTCAACGTAGAACGCAGGGGCCAAGAGAGCCGAGGCTCTAGAGCTTAGGTTCGGTAATATGGAGAAAGCGGACGTAGCGTATATATGTTGATGCGGCGGGTGGCTGGACGGGAGCGGCAGTAGCTTCGGTCGTCAACGGCCGAGGGGCTCCAGTCTCCGCGGCTTATTCGTTCGCGGTTGTAAACTACTGTGTACGGCCGTTGGTTGCGTGCTCCATTCCCGTCAGATCACCTGAAGAGGCCGAGCAGGCGGCCATAGCCTTGGCGATGGTCTCCACCTCTGCAGAAACCATCTTCAGCGACTCTAAATCTGCGATTCGTAATTTCGCCAAAGGCCGGGTCTCCCCCGTCACCCTGTCTCTCCTCCACTCCACCAAAGACCAACACCGCCCGATCCAATTGATCTGGGTCCCTGCGCACTCATCCCATCCACGAAACGAGGCGGCCCACAATCATGCCCGAGGATTCGCCGACCGGGATGTGGTGTCGCCCGTCCTGCGGACGGCGAGACATCGTATGGTAACATTTCATGACATAACCATGGACCACCGTTTAGGTAGACTTCTATATCCCCCCGCACATATTTCTCTAACCAAACACCAAGAGGTTGCGTGAAGGCAACTCCAAACGAACACCTTCACCAACCCCGCGAAATATGCCCGCATATACCCTGGTGTCTACTCTCCCTCCTGTCAACTATGTGGCCAACGTGCCACTCTATCCCATATACTCTGGGCTTGCCCTCGGCACTCCCCTCCGCGAAGTTTGCAGCTCTCGAATCCAGACCAGTGGGAGGCCGCATTGCTCAGTTCCGACTCGGACACACAGATCCGGGTTGGGACAAGAGCCCTAGAAGTCGCCGGACGCCAAGGGCTCATGGGGCCACTTGATGGGGCTATAACCCCACACCAACTGCTGCCTTGGTCGATGAAAATAAAGTTTATCCTCCTCCTCCTCCTCTTCCGCGGCAGCCATCCGGGGGCGCAACACAGAGACTTCGGAGGAAGATGCTATAGCGCTCGCCTGCGTAGGAACAAAAGCGAAATTCGTAGTAAGCGACAGTAGAACTGCCATTCAAAATTTTGGAAGAGGCAGGATCTCGCCGGAAGCGGCCAAGATCCTTAGCCAACAACCGCTGGATAAGAAAATTCATTTAATTTGGACACCCGCAGACGCCGCCGTCCCCGGTGACGAGGCGGCTCACGAGATATATAGCCCGACTTCTCTATTTCCGGGTAGCCTATAGAGCCCCCCGAGCACTGGGGGAAAGAGGAGCGCCTGCAGAATTACGGGGAAATTGTTGACCATTACAAATTGGGACGTATGCTGGCACCCCCACCAGACACAAAATTAAATAATGGAGAAGCTGTCGCGAGGACAGGCGACAGCTGAGGAGCAGCTGAGGTCGCATGATCGATGCACACACGGTGGGGCGAGAGGAACCCTCGACCATATAACTTGGGAGTGCCCAAATTCTCCCGGGGCGAGCAAAAAATATTGATAGTAGAGAAGCCCCTGCTAAGAAGCCCAGACCCTCAGCGCACCCCCACCCATCTGGTGGTGGTGAAAAGCATTTGTTCGATATAGGTATTACAGAGATGTGTTCGGGGGCTTCCCTTATGGCCGATTCACACGAGGGTTCGTTCGCCCGCGGCCCGCACATCACGTGTTCATGCGCCACTAAAAACTGGCCTGCGATTCGATGACGTCAAGCGGATGCGACGGGCCAAAAGAGCAGACGACCCGCTGGGTGTGCCACTGTTGCCGAATTATTTTAAAGTGTTTGTCAACGCTGGTCAAACTGGTCTTTCCTTGCTACCCATGACTGCGATTGAATGGTGCAGGTGCGGCCCTTTGTCCAGTTCCTCAATGTCCTGGGCCGTCTTGCTAGCCCCGTCGATCGCTTCGTCATGGTAGTGAACGCAGTGCAGCTTGTCAAAACAGCGCGCCAGCTCAGCGAAATGCGGCAGCCGAAATACTGGCAAGAGCGGTGGTTGCCAGAGCTGGCGGGCGCATCTTCGCGGGCCGCCGCTAATTCCCGCGAGGGGAGAGGCACTTGAACTTCCTTGGTTGTGCAGCCCGCGGGCCGACAGCACGGCTCTCGATTTGGTGACGCACGAACACGTGATGCGCGGGCCGCGGGCGAAAGGGCCGTCGTGTGAATAGGCCATTACTGGGAAGCCTCCTCACACACCAGGTGGAGTCCCTAGTCCGGGACCCCATTGGCAGAAGCCGCCGTCCGTGCGCCCCTCTTGCAGGCGGGGTAGACTGCTAACGCCAGGCACAAGAGGCACAGATCGGAAATGTCCCGCTTTTTGTCGCCTGTTTCGTCTCTATCGTGTAGCGAACGAAGAGGTCGTCAGGCGGTGCGTATCGAGGATGAATCGGGCCCGTATCTCGGGCCGCTTTCATTTGAAGCTTGCTCTAGCGTGTCGCCTTGCCGCGTTCTGAGAGGT